>JBCIKM010017762.1:0-26860 GCA_039654465.1 Melibe viridis
AACTTGTAGATGCAAAAAGAAAGAGTCTAGATAGGGATCAGTGGCGAAAGTTTGTGCTTAGCAATTAAACCTTACACGGAAAGGTACTTAAGGTAAAGATAAAGAAAGAAAGATCATGCTTCACAGGAAAAAAAAAAATCTTACCACTTGATACGCCAGGAGCGGATTTTAAATTGCCATTGGCCACCATATTCTTCATGTCCTCCAGTTTCTTGTACAGTGGTGATGCCATCAGTAGGTTGATGAGTTCAGCCTCATTCAGCGGAGCAGTCATTTTATAGGACTCGGGCATTTCTCTGTCTTTTTCTGGTGCTTTGCTGACTGGTTGACTGCTTTCTGAGCTGGCCATGACGGGAGAGGCTTTGGTCTGCACAATCAAGTTGTCTTCGTTGAGAGTTTCATTGATCCGAAGGATCTGGAATGGATTTAATGAACATAAAAATTTGTTATAACATGTGAATCAAAGTTATTAGGAAAAATGAATTATTCCTCCTTTTCTCAGAGTTCTAGGTAGACAATAGCAAAATATTTTAACTCTCCGTGTCCCGCAACACTCCCCCTGGTCAAAACACTTGATTTTTTCCATGAAATAATTTAAAATAAAATTTAATAACCTGTTTTTTTTTCATTAATGGTGAAAGTGAAATATTTATGTAATTTAGCCATTCATATCTATCATGCTTTTTTAAAAATCCAATCAACATTGAGGAAAAATCAGTTACATGTGAAAAATCTGGAGAATAGTAACATTACTCCAAATCAAGCATGACTTACTTGAAAGAGAGAAAAAAATTGCTTTAGCATTTTAAAAGAAGCATTATAATCCCATGGTAAATTGGCTCATTGGTCTTTCTTAATGAGCAGATACCAGCAAGGCAACAGCAAATATTGTTTGGCTTAAGATAAAGTAATGCCCCATATGAATTGCTCATGATGCCACGCAAGATTAGGCATAGTGGACTGATCATCTGCCTGTCTTCATTTCTTGTGATCCAGAGTTGTGGAGCTGGGTCCCAACATTGCTAAGGCAGTATGAAGGGATAAGGATAACAAAACAAAACATTATAACCATGGTAAAACAGTACGGTATTATAATACCTCAACATTCTGTAATCGTTCCCTCTCATTTCTCTGTGCTGATTCCATCTCTCTTTTCTGTTCTTGAAGATTATCTTTAATTTCTGCTTCTCTGCCTTTCATTTTCTCTCCTTTCTTTTTCTTGAGTTTGTCCTGCAAGTTACTCTGCATTCTCAAACGATCAGCCTCCATTTTTGTCACAATTTGGTTGACAGACTTTTCATGCTCTTTCATCACATGGTCCTTCTCCTCTTTACTTCCTCCATTTTCTTTGATTTTCTCTAGGTCTTCCTGTAAATAAATGAAAATGATTTTGATATACAAGTCGATAATATCTTAACAGTTTAACAAACAGTCCAATATAAATTCAAAACAAACATTTTTGACATGATATTCTGAAAATTCAAGTCAAAACATTTCAGTCCTTAGTTTTCCTTATTGGTTTAAGTAACAGACACAATCCATATTATAAGCAAGAATGTTTACAGCCTTCTGATAAAAGCTGTCAAAGTTATTATAAATGGAAATATTTTTAAATCAAACCTTTAATTTCTGTTTCTTTTCCTTCACTAAATCATCTTTGCGTTTGTTGAGGGCTTCTATATTTCTTTCATATTTTGCCTTCTCTTGTTCAGTTTCTTCTTCAAGATTCTTTGCAAAAGCTGCCATTTCAGCTTCTAATCTTTGGTTTTCTGTCTTCTCAAATGCTGAAATGAAGGTCAGAAACACATTAATTATATAAATTCTGCATGTTATAATAGAGAAATTGAGAACATTTTTAACGCCCTGTGGTAAATTGGCTCATTGGTTTTTCTCAATGAGCAGATACCACCAAAGGCAACAGTAACAATTGTTTGGCTTAAGATCGCGTAATACCCTTAGTGTATTGTTCATTATGCCATGCAAGATTAGGCACGGTGGATTGATCATCTGCTTGTCTTCATTTCTTGTGATCCACAGTTTTTCCAGGCACTGCTAAGGCAGTATAAAGGATAACATAAAACAAAGAGAACATTTTTAGATAGAGATGCAATCCAGATAGTTCAGCTGATAGTTCAGCAGATAGTTCAGTAATGCTTGTCATTGTTGATCCTATATTGAGGTATACAAAATATTATGTAAAATTTTGTGGTTTCCATAGACTTTCACAATAAAATGTAATACTTTGTTTTAAACCTAAATTTGTTTCCATTGGATTGGATCCTTATGCGTTAAAGTAAAACATTGTAAATATTGTTATTTATTTTATTCAGAGTTTTTGATGTGGTTGGCAAGAATGACAGAGATGTAGGGGCCTACCTTGTTGTTGTCTCTTAAGCTCCTCTTCTTTTTCTTTTCTCCTCTTCTCCAGTTCAGCTCTGACCCTTTCCAGTTCACCAGCAGCTTCTTCAGATGACTTGACTGCAGCGTGATCAGGAGAGAAATTGCGCAATGCTTCTGCAAATTCCTGTCAATTCAAGAAAATTAGAATTGAAAAGTTGTTGGAGAAAAAATGGAGCTAAATAAGTTTCTAGTACACTTGTTGTGTATACTAGTATTAGAAATAAAGCAAAATTAGTGATGATAGCATGGATTCAATGACCTCAAGTTCAGAATGTCAGCAAAGATGAAAATAGTCTTTCAGGACATAATAGCAATATAAGTATTTTCTCATAGGCAACATGTTTCTTGTCAACCATATTTTTTAAAGCACTTAAAATATAGCAATGAGCATGGAAAAGTTTAATATAAAGATATAAACGGTGTACATAAAGAGTGCTGTCTTTATTATGAATAAATTGTTCTGATTCTCATTATTAATTCTGAGCTCACCTTGTAATGCTTCTCTTTAAGTGCAAGCTTTGCCCTGGCAAATTCCACCTCCCAGTCCTTGAGAGCTCCCCTCTCCAATTCTTTCTCTTCCTCACTTAGCTGTCTCTCCAGCTTGGCAAGCTCCATCTGGTGTCTGTTTAGCATTTCTGATCTCTTTTCCTGCTTCTCTTCAGGACTTAGCGATGACTTCTGATGTAAATAAAATTGAATACAAGAGATGAGATGATGAGAACAAATGTTGACCAGGCTGTATATGATTAATTGTTCCTTTCGCATTCTTTTCACAAGAATATCTTAAACAATTCTAATTTATCTGTCCAGACACTCTTTGTGTAATTTTCAGAATCACCTAATGCTATTCCTGAAAAGGAAATGAAAAAACATGTGAACAAAACACCTCACAACTTTTATCCCTTTTCTTGTTTAAGAACTCAATTGAAGTAAAAAATAAACTTATGAATAATTATTTTTGTGTGCTGAGTTTGGCATTCTGATATGGAATTTTGCTCCAAAAGATTTACATCTCATTAAGAAGACATTGTTATGTTATGAAAAAGTAATTTATTGAATGCAGAAATTATTGATCTGAAACTCAAATATTTGTTTACCTCCAGGGCTGCAAGCTCCTGTTCATGTCTCTTAGCCATCTCGTCTCGGAGTTTGTCATACTTTTTGTTCAGTTGACCCATTGCATCATCAACAATCACACTCTTTCTGGTAGCAAACTCATTCTCAAGGTCTTTCAACTCCTGAAAATAAGATATATTTACAAAAATAAGCACTTATTGTTTAAAAACAAAGTTATACTTAAGTCGACAGAGCACAATAAAGGATTCACATAGCAAGGATTCAATTAAACCTTTTTAAAACACCTGTATAGAACTATTTTATTAGTACAGATGAGATGCCGTCGTGCTATTGATATTAAAATGTATAAACTAGAGCATATGTGTACTGCTTTTGGTATCAAATGTGTAACTTAACAGAGAGACGCTCACCTGTGCATGGCGCTGTGCTAAGACAGCTTGAACAACCTTGTCTGACACTTCCTGGCCATTTTCTCGAATGCCATCTTCAATGGCCTTCTTCTCCAACGTCTTGGCCTGAGATTTGAAAAAGGGAAATCAAATTTTGTTATTAGAAAATATTAGTGTAGCAATTTCATTCAACTAGATTTAACTCCACTCCAAGGAAATTGAACAGATGTTTTCTTTAGGTTATGGTATCATTTTAAAAGAAGAGCTTTGTACATGAGTAATGAAAACAAATGTTAATTCCCTATGATGAGTTGAATATTTTTGTTTAAGAAAATTTATTTCAGAGTGATTAGGAAACCATTTACTAGTGAACATAAGCAAAATCTTGTACCAAACAAAATAAGTATTAAAGTCTTGATTGTCCTTTTCTTATTGTAAATACTCACCATAGGCTACGTCAAACTATTTTTAAATTAAATCCATGCCCCTGAAGCTGATTGGCTTACTGCCCTCTCAACAAAGAAAATCATTCACAATTGGCCCCTATAACCAATAGACTCACTTGTGCCACTCTGACATCGTCTAATTCCTTGCGCTGTTCTAGCATCTCTCCCATCAACTCTGCATCTTGGCGTCTCCTCAACTCCTCCATGCGTCGACGTCTCTTCTCAGCCAACTGGTCTCTGATTGCCAGCTGCTGCCTTGATTTCTCAGACTCCATACGCTGCACCAACTCTTCAACCTCTCTAGCATGAGCAGCCATCAGCTAACGACAGATACATTTAAAGCAATAGTCTCAAAAGGATTGAATTCCTTGTTATTGCACATTAAGTTATAATAGTAAAAGGCTTTGAGGGAATAAAATCTAGAAACACTCTTATAACTTATGAATGAAAAAATAACCCGAAATATACCACATGATATAAGAAGAAATCACCATGTAATCACTTTCTTTAATTACAGTTTCTTAACATATTTTAGGGATACGTTTTTATTTCATCAATCAAAAGTAAAATAAAGATCCTGTCAATATATTCATGCTAATACTCAACCTCAGTCCGCTGGAATAATGGAAGATTAAGGAAAAGATAAAATGTGTATAATAATAATAATAATAATAATAATAATAATAATAATAATGTTGCACACTTATACCGCGCTACATTTCCCCATGCATGAGGCTCTAGGTGCATAAATGATGTCATACCTGTGCCATCTCCTCCTGGCTCAGGTCTGTCCTGGCTGCCTCTTCAGCAGCATGTCTGTTCTTCTTTTCTCTCAAGGCCTGCTCCATCTGGTTATCCATGTTCCTGGCATAGTCTTGCTCTTGTTTCTGGGACTCTGAGTCCAGCTTGGCAGCAAGTTGGTCACGTTCAGCTTGGTGACGCCTCTTAAGATCTTCTAGCGCTCTCTCCTGCAGAAAAAGGAAATCATACTTGACTTTATCGTCATGTGGTAAATTGGTTCATTGGTCTTTCTCAATGAGCTGATACCACCAAGGCAAATATTGTAAAGATCGAGTAATACCCCATATGTATTGCTCATTACGCCATGCAAGATTAGGCACACAGTGGACTGATCATCTGTCTGTCTTCATTTCTTGTGATCCAGAGGTTTTCCCAGCTCCTTTGGGTCTCGACACTGCTAAGGCAGTATGAAGGGATAGGGATAACAAAACAAAACTAAAACTTTGATTTTAAAAAAATCTACGTTTCACAGCAAATCCTTTGGTGTTGCGGGAGAGAGCGGGAGAGGTAGAGAATATCAGTGTGTGTGTGCATGTGTGTGTGTGTGTATGTGTGTGTGTGTGTGTGTGTATGTGTGTGTGTGTGTGTGTGTGTGTGTTTGTGTGTGTAGTCATGTTTGTATGTGTAATGTGTCTCTGGCACAAGGACCCTCTCAGTTGCACATCTATTGATACCCATTTGTATTGTCTAATTGTTCATGTGATTCTTGTAATTTAACAGCAATCTCTGTCAGGCTCCATCGAGCACTATTCAGTGGATTTTAGGCGCTTTATAGATAAATTATTATTATTATTATTATTAATATTATTATTACTATTTATGTTTTAATTTATGAGTATATGTAACTGAAGTAAGGGCTGTTTCAAGACAGGAAGCCTATGCAGTGTCACTTGATTGCTGATTTATGTCTTGTACATATGCTGTGATTAATTGTGAATTTCAGCTGACATCTTGAGAAAGTGCAAAGTAAAGGCTGAGAGAGATCTGTTCAGGAGCTGAATCAATATTTATTATTCAATACAAAACTATCTTTCATATGGAGCAACACGAAAGGGATGAGAAGTTATCTAAACTTGAAGTAAATTTTTCTTGGTAAAAATGTTCCACATATTTATCAATGTGTTTCATGAATTATTCATTTTCAAAGACTTCCATTGCACATCTACCTGTTCTTTTTTCATGGCCTGTTCTTGATTACTTTCTACATAGCTGAGTGTTGGCATGTGGTGTAGATCTGGATCCAAAGTGGCTCCATCTGGGCTTGAGGCCAGACCTTGGATTTGGCGAGCCTGTTCCTCCACCACTCGCTGTGCAGCCAAATCCTCCAGCTTTCTTGCCTCATCTCGCCTCTTCCTCTCCCTCTTTGCGGAGAGCTTAGCCTGTATGTCACTCATCCTCTTGTTCTTCTCTGATTGAGCATCTCTTTCAAGAGCCTCCAGATCTCTACGGTACTGGTCAAGCAGTCTTTGAGCGGCTAGTCGATCATTTTGAGGTGTCTTTTCCAGGAGCTAGGAATAAAAAAAGGAGTTCTTTCTTACAAATCTAATAAAATGAATTTCTTCTATTACAAACAAATTAATCAGATGGTCAAAGTGACAAAGAATGGATACAAAACATTTAAAAAGTCAAAGGCATAATAAAAAACAACAATGACTTTAAAATCAAACAAGATAAAATAAGATTGGGCAAAATGGGACGTTTATAGTCCATGAACAGTTGCAAAATTGATAGTAAATATATTAAGTAAACAATGATTTATAATACAAAGAAATCATCATATTAAAACATGGAAACAATTGTACCTCATCGCTCAGCTTGCGGTGAGCATCTTTTAATGTTTGTGTGTGATCATCATCGAGAGCTTTAGACATTTGTCTCCCTTGCTCCTTTTCCTCAGCTTCTAGCTCAGCCATCAGAGCCTCTTTCTGGTGTTTGTGTTGGAGATCCAGAGCTTTCAACATGTGGTCTTTGTCTTGGAGATGACCATCCTGTGTTAGCTTTTGAGACAACTGAGGGGAAGATAAAAGCAACAATGTTAGCAAATTTTTTATTACATTTTAGTAAAGATTTAAGACATGGAATAGAGTTTCTACATTATGGTGATCAAAGATCACAACATCAATGAAAACAACTAGACAAAGAAAAAGACAAACAGTCATTTATAAATAAGAGTCACCTTAAAGAGTTACAACAAAGTAGTGACTAAGAATGAAAAGCTGAGCAAGGTTTAGCCCTGAATCAGGAAGAAAATGTGATGATGATTGATGATGATGATGATGATGGTGATGATAATGAGGATGGTGATGATAATGATGATGACAATGGTGATGATGATGATGATGATGATGATGATGACAACAATGATGATGATGATGATGATGATGATGATGATTATGATGATGAAGATAATAAACAAGCAGACCACAAAACTTTCAAAGTTATGCATACCTCAGCACGTTCTTTCTCTTGCTGCTGTTGGAGAGCTCTCAGCTTCTGTTGTTTCCTCTTCTCCATGTTGTCTTTGAGACGCTGAAGTTGTGCTTGTCTCTGCTTATCAAAGCGACCTTGCAAGTCATCCTCAAGTTTCTGCTGCTTCTTTAAAAGTTCTCCTGCTACATCAGATGAAATCATGTTTTGAGCTTCAACAGCATCCTGAAATGAAAACAATTTCAACGGACATTTTTTATTTTGATTCAAATGTGCATCTTGCAAATATGACACCAATATTTCTGTTTAATATCTTCTTAAAGGTCATCAGATTCTTAAGTCTAAGAATAGTTCTATATTCTCTATATTAAACAGTTTGTTGTGTTTGAGTTTAAAAAACGAAACAAAAAAAAAAGGTTAAATAATCAATAATTTGATTAAGACCCCTCATGATGCACTTTTTAACAACTTCACTTTTATGACATTAAAATTGGTACAAAATAAATGAATGATTAAAGAGACAAAATGACATGATGAATGAAGTAATATGATCTCATATCAATGGATCTTACAATTTGGTCTTTCATGTTGGCAGCTATTTTTCTGCGGATCTGATCCGCTATAGTATGGTCGGTGTCCATCTCTGCCAGGGCCAAGGCAGCCGTTTCCTCATTGTGAATGGAGTTGAGGAGGTTCTGCTCGGTCCTGAGTTTGACATCTGAGTCATCAGCCCCTTCGACTGGCAAAGGTAAGCCTACACTCTCAGCCTAGGGAAATATCAGGAAGGTTATAACCAAATTTTTTTTTTTTAAAAAAGGAGAGACAATAACCAAATAAGAAGATCACATTTCCTACAATGTATAGAAATTTTAAATCCAAATTTCAACTTCATTCATTGAATGTTTAATTCAAAATTAATTCTTTCAAAATAACAAAAACAACAACAGCGATGACAAAAAAAAAAAAAGAAAGAAAAAGGGGAAAAAAGATTTTTTAGACCACAGCACAACACAAGAGGAAACAATACCTCCTTGGAATGTTTATCTCTTAGCTGCGCCTCTCGCTGTTTCCTCCTTTCTTTCAACTTTTCCCTGAGTTCATCCATATTCTTGTCCCTAGATTTGTTCAGCTGATCAAGCGCTGCTTGCAAGTCTTTCTCATGCTGTGAAAGTATGTCTTTGATCTCACTGTCTTTCAGATCACCTGTCATGAGAATATAAAACGGATAACATAATTCTGTAAGAATAAATTTTTTATGTAAACCCTGATTTTTTCTGCATATAAATCTTATGGCAAAATGTCCTGTTCTCTTCATAATCAAACCATTGAGGTGCAAAAGAAAACTTAAATCATAAAATCTTTCCATACATTTATGATATCAAACGTTTGCCCTTGAAAGTTATTGCTTGAGTGTAAAATACATACAAGTAAAGTATACATTATACAGAAGGGTTGCACTGATTTTTTTTATTCTCTCAAGAAAGAAGCTTATACCTTGCAACTTGGCAGCTAGACCATTTGCAAATTCATCAGCAATTTTCTTTTTCTTCGCATCATGTTCTTGCAGAAGGTTTTCCATACTCTCATTCTCATCGGCTGCCAGTTCTCTTTCCAGTTGCATCCTCTCTCCATTATGACGGCGCATCATTTCACCTTGAGCATTTGTCATCTGAGAAAAGTAGGTACAGTCATCTTTAAACATACTACAGATCAAAGTGGATGCATAAAAATATGAAATACTAAAACACCAGATATATCATTTTCACATACCTTGGAGAATGAGGTCATAGTCAGAGAAATAAACTATACATTACTTTGTTACTGTGAAAACTTCACAAATAAATTCTGAAAGTCAGATGTTTTCTTCAGAAGTGTATCAAATAACATAAAAGACTTATTACTCACTTTTAAACAACACTGACGATTTCTAACCACATTCAAATTACAACATTGCAATCTTTTTATTCACTGACTATAAATTATTAACAAATTTCTTGAATTATAAAAATATCTTCTAATTTTGAGCAAATAACAAGAGAGCCAAATTGACAATGATCTCGCTCAAGAATAGAACTCACTATACCTCAGCTGAGCGATATACATCTTTTGAAGTACCAACAGCAAATACATCCCACTTGCCTGTTTTCCAGCTCCCAGGCCGGTGATGTGGAACTGCCTGTCTGTTCCTGCAGGTTCCCCTCTCTGCATCTTGTCCCACATATCTTGGCTCAGTGGGATGTTACCTGAGTTCAATTTGTCTAGAAGCATCTGCAGCGCTAGCATCAAATCGGTCTCACGATTTCCTGTGGCTGTAAGTGACGTATTTTAACAAAGTGAATTTCTTTAGAATGGATCACTCTAATTTTGTTTGCTAAGTTGCATCATTCCTGTACAAACCCAATGTGAACAGATCTTAAACAACCCCCCCCCCCCCCCTAAAAAAACAAAGACAAAAAAACAAGCAAACAAAAAACTCCCCAAAAAAACAAAGCAAAAAAACAAAAAACAAAAACAAACTTAAATCTGATAATTGGATTAGTTTAAGGCCTACATTGATTGTAAATCTCAGGAGCAGAAAAGGAGATTCAGCTAATAAAAAGGAATCTTATTCTGTTTTGAGTCAATATCCTAGGACAAATCATATAAATCTATCAGACAGGACAAATATGATTCAACCAAATTGTCGCTCCTTAGTTTAATCTTATGCAATGTGCTTTGCTTTTTCTCTTATGTATCATGAGTAAAGGTAGATGGTATCTAGCAAAACATCACTTGGGAGATAAAAAAAAAATCCAAGTCCTTAGACGAACAGAAACAGATGTGCACTATAGTATACGAGATATTCACTCCTGTCTTAGTAAAATCAACAGAATCTGTTAAAGAAGCAAGGATCAAGCCCTTCCACTTATACTCATCCACTTCTGCTTGTTTTTCTTGTAGAAGGAATGAAACTTTGTTCATTGGCTAAAATCTGTATGAATTAGCCCCTTATCATTGACTTATGGAAAAAAAAATTGTTTCCAATGTGAAAAGATGACACTAGATATATCCAGCATCACAGGAAGGACGATATATGTTTACCTTCTGACCTGTTAAAGTAACTGAGAATTTTTTCCTAAAAAATGAGAGATGCTTCTCTTAGTGATAACAGTCTTATAATATTTATCCTCCACAGTCTTCTCTAGATTGCATAGGGTGAATTATACAAAGCGATGATGTTCTTCTCTCGGTATCATACCACAGCAACACATTGGTAAGAGCCTGCCTACCATGTAACTACTGCTGCACACAGTTGGCAGGTTTGTGGCTTTCCTATTCCCATATCCATCTTCAAAGAAAAGTCTTTACCGCGACTGCTTATCTGTGTAAAAACAAATGGATAAAAATGCAGATAAGTAAAGGGAAAGATTACGAGATGGAGTCTTACTTGCAGGTTTATCCTTCAAGCCCGCGGCCCCAGCCACCATGCTTCCACCCACAATGGTGGCGCCACCTAGGACTGCTGCCCCTTGAAGACCGTCACGTTCAATGGCAGCTTGCCTTGCCTCCAAAGCAGCCATCTTGTCAGGGTCAAGATCGTTTAACAACTTCTTAAGCTCTTCATTCTGCTGACAGATTCTGTTGTAGAAACCTTCCAGGTCCTCCTGTTGCCGAGCCAGTTGCGATGCCAGATGGAGGTTTTGATCTTCCAGCTTGTCATAAAGAACTCTGGCATTAAAGTCTTCAAGATCTCCACCCTTCTCTGTTGAATGAAATTTTGTGAGCACACATCATTTAGTTCACATGCAAAATTACAGACAACCATGTAGAAGACTAATTACAACAACAATGAAATAAACTATCAGGTTTTAGGGCTTCTTAGCATTGGGCCTCTACTTGTTCTACTGGAATGAAGATCTGTGTTTAATAGTCACACATAAATCAAATCATGTCCATAATAAACAATAATATTTGATCTTATTATGAGATGAGATATCTTATCATCTTATCACAATCTAATACATGAGTAATAGTAATATTTATGTCTTTATGTCTTTGTGTGGCGTGGATGGATAAGTGAAAAAAAAGCTTGGAGGTCCCTCTGGTTGTAGCTCAGACAACCTTGTCTCTGTAAGAAATATTGTTGATAAGCAGGCTGTTTGTCTCATGTGTTACATGTTGGTTGTCTGCCACAGATTTGGTATTGTAAAGCGTTCAGATGACCGTGAATGAGCCCAATATATTATTGTCACTTTGAAACATGCAATTATGATGTCACACTTAAGAATGCAACTTGGCAACTAGTAAAATTGTCTTTGACACTATAGGAAAATCATGCAATGCTTTGTCTACCAGTTTCTTAAATATATAAATGGAACCAGAGTCATTTGTTGCAAAATTTTAGTTAACTGATTAAAACTTTTACATGGCATGTGATACATTCACTGATTCAAACCTCATTCAATGAATTTAGTTTTGACAGATAATCATCAGTGTCTCTTTTGAATTGTAAAAAAGCAACAATAACAACAAAAAAAAAGATGAATCTTCCTTCAAACAACTCGGTTGGTTTTGATTGGACATCTACAGAGACATTTCCTGCTTACCAGACTTGGCAATCTGTGGGTCTGCCTCAGCTCCCTCTACTCCAGGCCTGGGACCCAGACTGTTGGCCTCACTGGTTGGGAAGAAGTAGTCAGTGTTCATGGGTTGTTGTAATCAGTAAAGTTATACTATTTTTTGTTGCTGAAAATTCATTATACTGAAACAATATATGAATAATAGTGACCATGGCTTCAAAATACTAAAGATAGAACAGGTATTGTTTCAGAAGAAAAATTAAAACATCAGTTGTACAAAGCAAATTTGAGTTCTACACCTTCATTTATCAATGATCTTTATCTAAATTCATTTGTCATATGTTCATATTTATTAACACAAGTTAGAGCATCATGCATTCAACTAGTTATGATGGAATAAGTTGAGATTTTCTTTTACACTTGACAAATAAAATTTTTTTCCGGGTCATAAACTTTTTTCTTGCAAAGAATCTTGCCTTTGAAAGATCATTATTACTAGATAACAGAGCACTTACATAGTATATCTGTCTTGCCAGTTGTCTGGGTCATAGCGTAAGAATGAGGGCACAGGCGGAGGTAGACCAAGTTTGCGATACTGTGGTTTCCAGTGTTTCACTGGGTAGATCACAGAATCTGATGGCTTCCATACAATAACAGCCACCACCAGCAAAAAGACCAGGGCAGCAAAGAAGGCAATCAGACCTTGAAGAATTGAAATGAAAAGTCTTTGAAGTTTTGCCCTCTCCAAGTTTAAATCTCAAAGCTTTGTCAAGGGATTATAAAGTAATTATTTTAGACTTTAAAATTGAAATTTTTTCACCAGAGAGGGCTTTCTTTGTTTCTCTAGAACAAGCAAAAGTATCTCATGCCCAGTAAACTGATTTGAAGGAATGTGTTGCTTATCTCTAGCTCAACCTATTTACAACAAGGGCAGATTTAAGCTGTTTGGGTGTTCTGAAAAAAATGACATCATTATTTCCTTGGTTTCTCAATGAGCACACCAAAAGCGTTAAAATGAACCGCGAGAGTTGAGGCTCACTTACCTATGATAATTCCCCAGTCCGGTTCTTCATTGGCCACTCCAGACTTGTAGACGCCGAGGCCAACCAGGTTGGAAATGGAGGCAGGCATCATGCGGGTGGAGCTGGTGCTACAAGTGGAGCCAGTGGGCTTGACCTCAATCACAACTTCCCTGTGGAACACCATTAGAAAAATAGAAAATGGTACAGAAACAGTGCCGAGATGAGTCAAAGCCATAGAAAGAAAGGAAAGAAAACAGGGAAGTTGGAAGTCGCCGTAGGAGGGATTCAAACCAAGGACATGCCATTGAACCCATTGCCTGGCTACTGCCAGGACAGCCTATTCAGTGAGCCATTCACCACTGTGGAACACCACACAACAAATACCTGATATGTTAAAAAAAAAGTAAAATTAAGCTTTAATTATCCCTCAGATGAAATTCTTCTCTGAGCTCTATTCTACAGGAACAATAGAACAATGCCAGTGTCAGCTGCAATGTGGTACTGCAGTGGGATAGACACAATGTCCCAGTCAGGAATCAGGCTCAAAAAGTCTAACACTAAACAACCTGAATTGATGCAAAAAAAAAGAAAATATATAAAAAAGCAAAACTGTCTTTTTTTTCTTTTTTTTTATAGCGAAACAACCTAAACTAAAAATATTTCCAAAAGGCAAGTGTCTTTTTTTCCATAGCACATACTGTGGACAGAGTGAGATTCTTACTGGACAAGGCGTTGCACTGGCAATCCAAACAAACTTGGTTCAAACCCTGCTTTGGCACTTCCTAATCTCCTTGGGGCAAGGGATTCACCACACCACACTGCTCACTTGGACAACATGAGTTATTCCTCTTTGGATTGAGATTGAGTCCTATGAATAATCTTTTCTCTTTTTTGTTTGGGTGCTTAAGCAGTGTCAATGATATGTTTGTAGGCCAAAAGGCCAATTAAAATTTAAAAAATGATGTAAAGTGTGCATTTATTTAGAGCTGATACCCACTGTAAATCCATCATTATGGTACTTCATAATGATATTTTGGCACATGTAATAGAAACCAATTTTTTTGTTTTCCATTGGTTTAATATTTTTAAGTTTTAAAGTAAAGTTTGTTTGTTTGCAAAATGCAGATAATTATGGATTAAGTTTTAAAGAAGAAAAAAAAAAGCAGTGACAAAGTCTTTTAGGATTAAAAAAGAATTAAACTGGAATAAACATCATTCTGAAAAGTAAAAGAGTGGAAGTTCAAATTGACAAGAAAATTATGATCACAAAAATATAGAGAAATAAACCCATTAAAAATAATTCAACTTAAGCAGTCTTTTTTTCACAATGACATGATTTTAACGCCCTGTAGTAAATTGACTCATTGGTCTTTCTCAAAGAGTAGATACCACCAAAGGCAACATCAAATATTGTTTGGCTTAAGATTGAGTAATACCCCTTATGTATTGCTCGTTACACCACGCAAGATTAGGCATGGTGGACTGATCATCTGCCTGTCTTCATTTCTTGTGATCGTCTTGGAGCTGGGTCCCAACACTGCAAAGGTGCTTTGAAGGGATATGGATAACAAAACAAAACAAATGATTTTAAATGATTTTAAAGATGAAAATCTGTTTTGAAATTTATGCAAAACGATGTTAAAAATTAGTCTTAAAAGTCTTAATACATTACCAAGAGGGTTCCTGAGCATCTGCAAACACAAAAGTGCCAGGGTCTACAAACGCATGGGCAAAGGATGTGATGGAGACATTGGTGTTGTCAATTAAGTTCTGAAGTTGTAAGAAAGCTCCATAGTCGAAAGATGGGTTGCTGTTGTACAAGTGATTCTTGACATACACCTGAGAGAAAATGCCAAGTAAAATCAGTGAAACAAACAGAACAAATCAACATTTATTGCTTTATAAATCAAAATGTTAAAAAATTTAGAATCATTAATCATGGTTGTGTTGTACTCGTAAAAATAAATTTACAGGGAAAATAATGAGTGTGTCACTAATTATTAGAAGAGTTCAACCTAGGAAGACTAAACTCAAGAAAATGTTTCATGAAGTATAAGAGAAAAGAGTGGGAAATACCATTAGTTTCATCCATTCAGCACAAAAAATAGCCAAACTGATACAAACTCCTGCCTTGTAATAATTAAATGATTCCAAAATTAACATCCTTACACACGAGACTAATTATGATTTTAAAATCCATTCTAAATCTTGCTACCTTTGGGCCATTAGGTCCAACTTACAGGGTAATGACTGCTTGCTCTATTTGTGGAGTTGATCCATACATTGAACAAGACAATTTCTCCCTCTTCCAGACACAATGCAGGGTTCAAAATTTGATTTGCAGGAAGAGTGGTTGATAAAAGTCGACGCCTGCCAACAGAACCTCCGCTGTTCACCAATGTCTGAAGGTCAACTGATCAGAAAGAAAAGAGTGAAAAAGAAAAAAAAGCATTTAACAAAAATTTCTTGGCCTTTGTCAACTCCATCCCAAAGTTGTAGCGCAACACCTTCTGAGATGTACACTTCTTATGAATAATAATCTATCATCAAGCACACTAATAAAGAGCACAGTTACAAAGAGCTCATAGATTGAGAGAAGATAATATTTTAAGGCCTGATTTGATTCTATACAGGGGTTACAGACTGATATTAATAACTACTGATATAACAAATTAACTAGGAATGTCCTAGTTTGTTCTTCATAAGAATGCTCTTCTGTATTTCCTATTTTAAAAAATCATTTATAGTGTTTTCTATACAGGCTTTTTATTTTCAAGATAAAAATCCAATGACACTTTGTAGAAAAAGATTGAATGAAAAAAACAAAAATAACCCTAAAAAACTTAAATGGTAGAAGTTGCTTACAAAGCACATCCTGAGCTGATGAGGAGTCAGCATACACAGATCCAGCGACACCCGTGTCAAAGAAGTTGATCACATACATATTCTTAGCACCAGTTGTTGCTTCACTTGGTCCAAAAACATCTGTCTTAGTCTGGAAAATTAATTTAAAAAATTATGTGATTTAGTCATCAATTTTCATAAATTGTTTTGAAGTACATTAATTACAAATAACA
Organism: Melibe viridis; assembly: GCA_039654465.1. Classification (NCBI taxonomy): domain Eukaryota; kingdom Metazoa; phylum Mollusca; class Gastropoda; order Nudibranchia; family Dendronotidae; genus Melibe; species Melibe viridis. The sequence continues at coordinate 16,199 of JBCIKM010017762.1, forward strand.
AACAAACAAAAAAGTTAAAAAAGACTCCACAGTAAAGAATGAAAACGTCAAAACATGACACAGATTATTCTTTATCATCAATATCAATATATTTTGAGTGGGGCAAAAAAAATGCACCAAACTTAAAAGACTTATAACTCTGTAACTGCGCACTCCATCTCACTGAAACTAGCCATGCTTTAAGTATAACTATAGTAACATGATATTGTAGAATGTTAAAGAAACCAATGTGCAAACGCATTTGCAGTGGTTATTTTTTTAAGAACTGTTTTTTTAGGTCGATATCAAAGCATTAATAAAGTGTGTTCTATAATAATTGAACTAACCTGAAAACCTTTGAGGATAGAAATTTGTACATTTTTGCAATACCTCAGTAAACTATTCAGGTCGTTGTATACACACTTTAAAGTAGATACTGCAAAACGTTTTCATGCAGTGACGTCATTTTCACTGTCAGAAGAATAGGCAGAAGCAGATTTTTGACATGTTTCAAAGAGTCCAAATTCTTATGTCAAAATTGACCAAAGCCAACTTTCCGCATCATGAAAATGATGTCCCTGTAGAAAAAAGGCTCCTTCAATCTTCTTAAAATTTGAGGTACAGAAACTATCTTTATTTGTTTGTTAGTTGTATGAATGTTTAAAAACGGATTGCTGAAAAATATAAATTCCTGCAGCTATGATATTTTCTTGAAAGATCTGTCCTTAGTTAAATGGTTGTTGTAAACACATTTGAGCTTTGTTTTTGCTGAAATTTCCAGGTATGTGCAAATATAGTTGTGTTTTATGCATGATAAGTTTCATTTGGTTGCAGAGTTATAAGTCTTTAAAATTCAGCAGGTTTTTTTTTGCCCCACACGATATATACTTTCTTTTCTATTGAACAAGTGGTGCTTACAAATGAAGTGCTGGTTCCTGTGACTGGATCAGCGATAGTGACACTAATTGTGCCATCGGTGGTCAACTCTAAGGTCAGTCCTGGCATTGTGGTGCTCTGACAGGAAGGGTCACAAATTTCTGAAAAGTCTGTGTACTGATCACACTCACACCTGAGATAATTAAAATAAAGATAGATGTAGAACAATAAGAAATATGTAATAACCTATAATTTAGTTTTTTTGTACGTACTAGGGTCTGTGTCATTGCATATCAGGCCAGAAGTTTGTTACAGATTCAGACTTAAAGATTTGAGTTTTGAAAGCTGTATTCATCATTTATCATGTTGTATTCAAGCACACATAGATAATTTGGATCACTAAAAAAAGTTCATCTTGAAATCCGGATAAAAAGTCTTTTATTTTCCAGGAAGTATTGCTTTTCCCATATTAATAGTAATAAAATGAAAAAGAGAGATGAGGAAATGAAATAAATTCATAACTTACATTCCCATGCCATTGTCTGGGGACCCTCCATCAGGACATCTGGTAGTGCAGTCCACATTTGACGGACTGACGCAGTCACGATCATTGGCCCACCTGGCTTCACTAGTAGAACAAGTGTCATCCACAATCTGTTGGCAGTTTTCATCCCCATTTCCATCTGTAACCAGTTGGTTAACCTCATCGTAGTAAATGTACCCAGAATAACACACACATTTTCCATAGGATGGCTGGTAGTAGCGGTATTTGCCGATACAAGAACACATGGCACTGCCAACAGCAGCAGTTGACGAGCTTCCACAAGGTCTGCAGTATTCTTGGCCCTCCAAATCATTGTAAGTGTCAGCAGGGCAGTACTCACAGTCTGCATAGGCTGAAGCTAATTCCTTCTTTCCATACATACCCTGTCATAAGATTTGTGAAAATTAGGAACAGTTTTTGATTCATGACTTAACACAATTATGAGATTATTTGAAAGATAATTTTCAAAACTTGTGCAACACTTTGACACCTTAAAATCCCCCTTACAAATGTCTGCAATAGAACAAAAACTCTATTTCATAATTCAACCTTAAGCCACAGGATTTATTACAGCTGAAGAATTATGACATCTGTTGTTGAACACAAAGGTCTTTTTGATAGCTAAGAAAGAATGAATGTTAAGTTTTAAACATCGGGTTAAGCCCTAATATATCTCCGCACCGTAGGACATGGGGTATACCAGGCAGACCCCTCAGGGCAGTACGACCCGATGGGGCAGGGGTTGTCCGTGCCATGATGAGTCATCTCAGGGCAGTAGTAGCCAGGAGGACAGATGATACATTCGGCTCTATTTGTGTCATTGCCGTAGGTTCCTGCTGGGCACGCCCTGCACGATCTCTCAAGGGTGTCTCTGGGCCCGCTAGGATTATCTGCCATATAACCTGCAACAAGTGGTGAATCATATTGTACATAAAAAAAAGAAAAGAAACACATCAGTACTGTGGCCTTGGCACCCAAGAATGATATAGATATATCATAGAGCTTACACCCCAATGCCAACAGGAATCACTCTTGCTGTCTATGGCAAAACACAATAGTCTCGGCGAAGGTTCAAACTCTCACCCTTTGTGTTTAAGTCAGATGCATTACATATTGAGCTACAGGGCAAACCTTTAGTTGAAAAGACGCTTTTTGGGGGGTGTGGTTATATACTTTTTTTTAGAGAAAATGGATCTCTTTTTCATCCTGATCTCCCAAAATTAGGACACGGGTCTGTCTAGCCAGAAAACTACATTTTTATAGCCAAAAATCTAACTACAGTCATCACCCCAGGCCTGTTCTAGAGTTAATTTCCAAAGTCAAACTCTTATGCTGGAAGATTGTTTTTATGTTTTTTTAATGCCTTAATTCGATAAAATGTTCAATGTCATGTGAAATGAAGCTTAAATGAAAAAAAAAATAAAAAATCAACCTTATGATTTGACTTCAGAACTTGTTGCAGATTATCAAATGAAGTTAAAGGTGACAAAGAAGAGAAAACAGCTTTGTAACTTAATTCACATTTCTTTCATAAATACAATTTCGGATTGAAAAGTGCCAAAGTTTAGTAGGAGATGATGTAAAGAGGCTTTGCTGTCTTGTAAATGATACGTAGTGATACATACCAAGAGGACAAGTGAGCAGCATACTGCTTCCTTCAGGACAGTAGTATGGATATTCACATGGGATGGGAGAGTCTGTGGCATTGGGGCAGTAGTAGCCTCCGGGACAAATGTAAGGATCGCCAGTTGTACCATTGCAGAAGTAGCCAGCTGTGCAATCAATCTCAATGGAGGCACCTGGTTTTAGAAGACAATAGGACAAATACAGTAAAATGTAACTGAAATAGAGAACATAAATTAACATTTAAAACTTAAAGTAACACACAGTCAACATCTCAAAGTTTATGCATACGCCTACTCTAATGCAGAAATTATGTATTACCTTCAGGACACTCAAATTTCTCTCTGCAGGGAATGCCTTGTGTATTGTCTGTGTCATTGGGACAGTAGTAGCCAGGCCTGCACAGCGGACAATCCTCGGGTGACACAGCTCCTGGTGTGTCCCTCATACGACCAGCCGGACACAGACGAGGCTCATCGGCCTCCAGGCAGAAATAGCCAGGTGGACATAAACTTCCTGAATAGTTGGCCATTCCTGTAGAACAAGAAGTGACCATGAATTGATTTTCAAATAATATACTAAATATTTTAACTCAAACACTCTGTGGTAAATCGGCTCATTAGTCTTTCTCAATGAGCAGATACCGCCAAAGGCAACAGCAACTATTGTTTGGCTTACGATAGAATAATACCCCTTACATGTTGCTCATTACCTCACTTAAGATTAGGCATGGTGGACTGATCATCTGCCTGTCTTCATTTCTTGTGACCGAGAGTTTTTCCCAGTCCCAACACTGCTAAGGCAGTATGAAGGGATAAGGATTACAAAACAAAACTTTAACTCAAAATCAGTTGCTATCATAACATACCCTATGTGGTCAATTAAATCAATAAATATGAATCAAAGTTGATAAATAACAATTGCCCTTGGTGTTGAAAAGGGTTAAGAAAAATAAAGCACTTTTAATAGTTTTTCAAGAGGTACATTTCTTAAGTTTATTCAATTCTTGTTCTCATTTTTGCTCTTTGTCTTCTTCCCAATCCCATCCTTTCCCTCCAGTCCTTTTGTTCCCCCCACTTTTTATCTCTCTATTTTTTAAAACCTCCTTCTTGTTCTTTAATACTCATAATCTTATCTGTCATGTGATAGCAGCAATGTTTGACCTATGTACCTTCATAGTTGCACCAATAGCCTGCAGGACAAGGGAAGCAATCCGTGATGACTGCAGCCCCAGTGATGTTGCGGAAGGTCAGCCGTGGGCAAGGCTTTGTGCCATTTCCTTTCAGGCAGTACTGGCCCACAGGACATGGCTCTGGGTTACTGGTACCTGAGTGTGAAATAAAAAATAAGTTTGAAAATTATTTAAGTCAAGCAATTTTAAGCCCGAAACAAATAATTGCAGCTGGGTGAACTTAAAAAAAAAAGTAAGCAGTATAGATGTGTGTTAAAAAAAAACAACAAATCCCCAAACCCTCCCCCAAAACAAAAACAAAACAAATCGAAACAAAAAACATAATGATTGTCAAACAGAATAAACTGAATATCACACAAAACTGTTCAGAAGTTCAATTTGTAATCATTTTACTAAATGGACTAAATCTAATGAGATTGAATTGAAAATATATTTATCATTTGTCGATATGAAATGGAAACATCCTTTTCATTATGAAACATTATGTAGGTCTTAAAAGTTCTATCCTATTTCCTTACCTTACAAATAGCATTCACTCACCTTCAGGACAGAGGGAGCCAGCGGGGCAGCTATCACAGTCTGTCTCTTGCTCTGCCCCAACCGTGTCCCTGTAGGTGTCAGCAGGGCATGGAATGGGAAGGACAGTACCCGCGGGGCAGTAAGACCCGGTGGGACACAGACCTGCGCACTCCTCATCTGCCACACACAACAGGAAATCAGCCGTGGTGTTTGGCATGTTCTCTGGAGATCCAGACTTACAGTAGTAGCCAGCAGAACAGTTGCCATAAAGTTGACCATTTCTGAGAGGAAAATGTGTTGATGAAAAATGTTGTGATTTTGGACTTCCATTACTGAGAATGACTGATGTGTTGCCACTACCATGATAGATACTACAGATCAGGCTGTATATATTTTCTTGTCATACATTGACACACAGAGATGATTTGCTGCTTTTTAGGAGACTTAAGTATAAAGCAAGAATTGTAGACAGACATGTCTTAGTAGAACCCTGATAAAGATTTGAAAAGATAGCAAACTTTCTGGATTAATTATCCCACCAGGCTGAAAAAGTTACCACCTCAAAAGATAACAAGGAACAAGAAAAGGAAAATTGTTTTTGGAATTGATTCAGCTGACAGACAAGAGCAGATAGAGGAGAAATTACCGGCAATACAGTCCTGCTTCACAGGGGAGACAATCGGACTGTGACTCCAGGCCTGTCATGTTGTCATAGGTGAAAGTGCCGTCAGCACAAGTCTCGGGGTACACAGTGCCTGAAAAAAACAAAACATTTTGATTCAATGTAATCAACTACCAAAAACTAAATTTTATATTTCTTGTGGATGAAAAAAAATTCTGGAGGAAACTGGAGACTTAAACAAAAATGTAAATGCAAAATGTTATGTGCTTCACCACAGATGCGGTATAAAGATACAGAGATTCAAGGGTCAAGGAGATTCTGCTGCCTGCTGAAGTTGTTGTCACTCACCATTTGGACAGAAGCTGTATGCTGGGCAGTCAAGAAGTTCAGGGGGAATTGCACTGGGGCAATAATAGCCAGCGGGGCAAAGGTCACAAGTCCACTGACCACTGCTAATCTGGAACTCTCCTGCAGGACAAGGGGTGGGGTCTGCCGTGCCTTGCAGGCAGTAGTATCCCACTGGGCACAAGTATCCCGAGGGTGTGGAGGAAATGATGGTGGCGTTGGCAGGGCAGTAGTAGCCTTGGTCGCACTCCCCAGCAGGCCCCATCTGTCCGTCTTGGTCACAGTAGGAACCACCAGGACATGGCAGACAGTCTGTGTCAGAGCGCCCACCTTTAGACAGACAAATGAAGTGTTAAAAGAAAATACTACTAAAAAAAAGCACCATCCTTTCATAAAAAGATCAGGCAGTGCAGAAATTGAATGTCTTATCATAAAACTTACCAAATTTAACCATTCCAATCCAGGACTTTTTTTTTTTTATCTATGACACAAACTATTAGCAAAAGCTTTTAATATGATCTTGCAATATACAATATGCAAAGCATTTTAATATATATGTTTTGTTTAAAGTAAGCTTTCAAAAAAATGAAAAAAATATCCCCTAATAAAATGATCACATCTTCCTTGGAGCAAAATAAGGCTAATCCAAACATGTTATTTCTTTGCTTGCACCGGTGTGACTTGGCAGGAGGAAAAAAAATCAGATAATACAAATTTTACATTAACTTTTATTTGATCAAGTTTTTGCAGATGGAGAAAAGAAAAATTACTAACAAGCAGTTGACTTAAATACTGCCTTTGTGAGAAGTTAATCCCACAAGGATGAAAATGCTATACCAGTATTGTTCCTGATAGTTCCTGCTGGGCAAGGGACCATGATAGTGGTACCCACTGGACAATAATGTCCCACAATGCAAAGTCCGTTCTGTGTGTAGGTCAGGTGGCTGGATGGTGCTTTGCTGTCTGCTCCACCCTCACAGAAATATCCGGCATCACAGTCACCTGGGAAGGACAAGGTGATCACTCTCTATCAAACATTTTTTTTTTTTCAAAGTTTATAATACATTAACAACTTGGGTTCTTGCTTGTTTTTTGTTTTTTCGAATAGGCAAATAAGAACATATAGATCTTACCAAAATGAATTTAGGGGTCATTTATGCATGGATTTATTTTTGATTGAAAAAAAAAAAAAACTAGACTTAGTAACTTAAAACTTTGAAAATGTTGCATATTTGCAAGTCTTTTATTGTCTCCATGAAAATTATCAATTAATGTCGAACAGTTTATTGAACTAAGCAGTCAGATGTAATAGATTTACTCATCCAGGAGATTCTAAAGTAATTTTTTATGTTTACAAACTTTTAAGTCCACCAATTACCTAAAACTTGTTAGAAGATGAGTGATAATAGTAAGTCTATAGACAACAACTAAAAATCAATTTTATTTAGAATGATTTAATAAAAATGTATAAAAAGATTTGCTGGGTTAACCTGTTGGGAAACTGTTTCCTACACCCTGGCAGTATTTGCCTGCAGTGCAGTCAGTGCACTCTGATGCCAGGGACAGTCCAGTGATGTTGTTGAAGGTGCCCGCTGGGCACGGTATGACCTGGCCTTCAGGACAGTAACTTCCTGTATACAGTGGGTGATATAAAAAGGGCAGGATTAAAATATAAGGTTGACCTAGCATAGTTTAATCTCAGGTTAGCGTGTTTTAAAAAATTCTAACTCATAGAATTAATTTTTTCTTCTGAAGTAAAATTGGGTTTTAATTTTTTTGTAAGCACATTTGAAAAAATGTCAGAGGAAGAAAATTACATTGGTAAAAAATCGTGAATGATAAGAACCTGCAAACCTGTTCATTTGCCAGCATGATTCCTTTTATAAATGTTGATTTGTGTTTTTAAATGTCCATCTTGCTAGGCTTATTTTCTCAAAAAAGTTGTGATAATACTGATATTGGTTATGAAAGTAAATCTGCCTAAAGAAGATGTAATCAATATAAACTGCTAAGACTGCACATCAATTCTGTAGTCTTATAATCTCTTTGAGACTTGTGACTGTTGAGATGATACAAACTGACACAATGTAAAAATTTCAATAAAAAAGTAAACCTCACCGGACTGACAAGGCTCTGTGGTGGTCATGTTCATATCTGGACATTGATATCCTGCAGGGCAGATAGTGCAGTTGTCCATGCCTTGATATGGCTGGAAGGTTCCGATGGGGCAGCCCTCCTCAACCTCTGCTCCTGCTATGCAGAAGTGTCCCGCAGGACAAATGTAGCCCTCTATGTTGTCAGTAGGAGTTGGTGTGGTACTTCCTCCCGTGCAAATGTATCTGGAATTTTATGTTTTGTATATAGTCATTTTTGTCACACCTTAAACTTTGTGTGTATCGAACCTGAAGTGTTTGTGTACAGTAACTTCAAAGTTATGGTCAAATCAATGGGTAGAAACTTTTCATTGCCTCTGAGGATGTATTGGCTTTGAGTGAACCTCTAGATGGTCAGTCAATAAATAAAGGATTTATAATTCAAAATGGGTAAAAAACGTATGTTTCCTGAACTACTCACAACGACGATCAAGGAAATTGAACACCTCTGCTTTGCAAATACTTCTAACACAGATGTATGTAGCACAAGTAATTGATAATGTGGGTTCAAGAGATGGTCAGTATTGAGGGAAAAAAATTCAAACCTCCTGGCAAAATGAACTTTACTTACCCTGGCGAGCAAAGTGGGGCCTCCTCAACCTTAGTGAAAGCTTGTTGGTTGCAGTAGCGTCCCTTTGGACAAGGTTCACACCCGTCTGGACTGGTGACTTCTCTGATAGTCGAAAATGTTCCCAGGGGGCAGGGTATGGGATAGCTGGTGCCATTTGTACAATAGTACCCTGTTGGGCATCGGTCATTGCCAGTAAATGTTGAATTGTCTGTAACATTTACCTTGATTGAAAAGAAATGCAGGATATATAATTGATTTGGAACTTTAATAAAATTAAGAATTGGACAAAGAATCCATTTAACAAATGTCCTGTTACGCAAGATCATTCTTTCAATTTGAATTGGTTGAACTTATTGTCCCTGAGAAGTTACTCCTTGCATAAAAACCCCCAAAAACAATGAAAATAAGAACTATTTTGAACATCAAGAGTTGATGAATAAAAAATTCCTTTTCTTATTTCCTATTTATTGACTTAAAGGATAAAATGGGGATATTTTATGAATCTTTAAAAACCCTCAGAAGCTACAATGAGAAAGCAGCATAATAGGGATAGAGGGGGCAAAATTGTCTGAGAGGGAGAAAGCCTTGTAGTTAACAGGGATCAAATATTTATCAAGCCAGAAGATCCTAATTCTGATCAGAAAAATTTAAGTTAACTTCAGTAGAAAACCAATCTTTACACAAGAGAATAAAGTAGGTATGGGAAATGACTGGATCTCAATCATACTTTGACCTCTCATTCTTCCATATTTATCTTTAGAAATTTCAATATTCTATACAAAATATCTACAGGTTTCAACCCCATGCATGTGAAATAATTTACAAGATTAGAATAAGCCCTCACCCCAAGCTGTTTCACAACTTACATTGTCAAAAACTGGTGTAGGTGAGCTAGCGCCTCCTGTGCAGTAATAACCAGCCCAACATTGATCTGTCACTGCGGACAAGCCGTCTCTGTCGCAGTAGAAGCCAGCAGTGCATTGTGTGCAGTTCTCAATGTCAGAGTAGTACTCATCTGGCCCAAAGGTGCCTGCAGGGCATGGGAATGACTGGGCAGCAGATGTCTTGGGGGGACAATAGTATCCTCTTGGACAGGCACTCGGGTTGACCACCGGACCCCCTGGAGGAAAAATTATTGTTTTAACTCAAAGTCTCTTCTGTTTCTTTCAGTGGATCAAAGCTATGAAGGTTGTAAACTAAATGGAATGTAAATCTATTTAAAAAATTTCAAAAGATCAAGTATCAAGCATGTCTCTGAATCACAACACTTTTTGGAATTAAAATATCTTAAGCCTTAATTTACACTATGTGAAATTAATTGCCTTCCCCATCCCCTTGCCCTCAGTGTACGAGGAAATAAAATAAAGCAAACAAAGATAAAAAAAAAAGTGTTTTAAGTCAATCCACAACACTTAAAACACCATCAAATTCAGTTATTAGGTTTGGAACAGATTGATCCAGCACAAAATATGAGAGACAAATAAGTTTCATAAGTGACACAAAATGTGTTTAAAAAGCACCAAAACCAAAATATGTATGGCATATCATGGTATGATTAATCTTCAGCTGCCAAATCTTCAAAACATTGGTTGTTCATGCATATGTTGGGTAATAAGAGAGATATGGTTAGTGTAAAATTAAAAATTTTCCATCCAGCACAAGCTATAAAATCATTTATTTATCTAATTCTGTGCTCTAAAATCCATAAAGGGTAATAGGGAGCATGAGGAAAATTTTGTCATTAAGTTTAGTAATCAATATTAATTTTTTTTCCCCCAGAATGTTATTTGGGTGAGATTCATCCCAAAAACACAGCCATTCTGAATTGTCTAATGATCTTAAGTTTTAGAGATTGAGAAGAATATTTTCTTAAATCATAAACCTTTCTAAAGTCTGCATTGAATGCAAAATTAGCCTGAAACATCTTACAGCATTCATAAAACTAAGAGCTAAATCTTATATTAGTCATTTAGATGTATTCCAAGTGTTAGTAAGGCTTAAAAAAACAATCATGATCATATTCACACAAAACCATTCCTCAAAGATAATAAACACTAACAGAACGATTAGTTTGATGACATAAATCTCTGTAAATCCAACATATTTTTTCTGTTTGACATGACTCTTTCCATTAGTCATGATGGTTTTAACATTTTATTTTTGGAGAGAGAGAGGGAGAGAGAGAGAGAGAGAGAGAGAGAGAGAGAGAGAGAGAGAGAGAGAGAGAGAGAGAGAGAG
>JBCIKM010017763.1:3547-16572 GCA_039654465.1 Melibe viridis
TAGGAATGATGACCTAGTTGTGCCAAAATAAAGGCAACAGGAAGGCATGTAGGAATGATGACCTAGTTGTGCCAAAACACTTGTATGAAGGCGGTTCTTCTACGAAGACTTTCTGTTGTTGCTCCCCAAAGGGGTGTCTTGCTTACATGCATAATTTGTGAGAAACTTACAGGCATATTTTTCATTATTTGTGTCATCCTTTGGTATGCTTGATAACTTCTATTGTAGACAGTGCTCATCCTTTTAAATTTAAATGTGAAGAACTTTTCCTTTGCTCATAAACTCTTAGAAACATAAACCATGAAGCTCATGTTTAGTTTGTTTCCCCAGTGCCTTTATGAATAATGAATGTTTAGTTAATGCATGTAACATCTCATGAAGGGCAATCAGTCACACAGTACTATGAATCGATGTCATTGACAAAAAACTCTTTTTTTTTACTTTTTAAAAAGCTCCATTTTTCGCTGCTCCTTCCTTATGGTTTTTGACTCAACACTCAAGAGCAAACTTACCAGTAAAATAAAATAGTGAGATTATTACAAGAGAAAATTAACTGTCTCCTTAGATGATATGATTGTCCAATTTTGTGTTCATCAAGAAGAACTACCAAATAAATAAATATTTAGAAAGAAGTTATTTCTGATGATAATGCCTTCAAATATTATTTCAGTTCCGCCTCGAGTCATTGTCCCACCTGGAGACCGCGCTGTCCGCATCGCAGACAAGGTCATCCTGGACTGCTCAGTAGGCGGGGACCCCAAGCCCCAAATCCTGTGGACCAAAGACAACCGGCCTGTGGTCCTCAGTGACCGCATTCAGCAACTCCCCAATGACTCGTTGGTCATTTATGATTTGGCTGTAAGTTACAGTCGCTGAGATCCCGTCAGAGTCTGATAAGATCGGGTTCCAGTCGTAGCCCAATCACTGTGTTTTCAAACAAATGAAATAGGGTGCAGCATTCCATTCCCTAATATCTGTTTACGTCTATAAATAACTGATTTCTCACATGAAGACCGATGTAAAGCTACTATATAAAGCAAGAAAAAAAGTTCCAAGACGACTTAGGAAACTGATTTTCTCAAATTAAAGCTATGAAACTTTGTAATACATAATATGAGGCACACCTTTTTTTTTCCCGGCTATCAGTGGGTGTCCCTGGCAAGTACTTCTAATTCTGTTTCTTTTCTTTTACACTGAAGCTGTCTTCGTATTTTTGCGCCTTTTCTTGTGTGTCCTGTTTTTATTGCCTTGTATGGTTTAAGTGGTCATCCCCTATTTCACACCTTTTGGTGCATAGCTCCAGGGTTACATGTTAGACAAACTGGTACTGAAATACACAAAGAGGATTTAAAGATCCTGTAATTGAAGTTTGTATGCAAGTACATAATGCTTACTGGTAAAACTGGGTTGTACGGTAGACGGATCTTCTGCTGTCTTCATTTCTTGTGATCCAGAGTTCTTCCTGCTTACGTGGTATGAATGGTTATGGATAACAAAACAAAACAGGCTTGTTTGCCTTGTGGTAAATCGGCTCATTTGTCTTTCTCAATGAGCAGATACCATCAAAGGCAACAGGAACTATTGTTTGGCATAAGATCGAGTAATACCCCTTATGTATTGCTCATTATGCCATGCAAGGTTAGATACGGTGGACTGATCATCTGCCTGTCTTCATTTCTTGTGATCCAGAGTTTTTCACTGCTCCTTGGAGCTGGGTCCCAACACTGCTAAGGCGGTATGAAGGTATATGGATAACAAAACATTACAAAACAAAATGGGGTTGTTCTTCATTTCTCTCAAGTCACATGAGGGATGGGAACCACAACATGGGTGAACCAACACTGTTTGTTAATGAATGCACAAAATTGTTGAGCTGTCTATGCGGTCTCTTTGAAGCAAGAAGTTTTTTAGTGCATGCATAAAAATTAAGTTCACAAATGGGAAAATTATCCAGACAATATTCTAGCAAATACTTTTTATTTTGTGCCCATTTGTCAAATGACCAAAGTATGTATTATAGAACAACCCCATCACTATTTGGTTGGCAGTCGAAGCTTGGTTTCATTTTTTTTCAGCTTCATTGACCTTCACCCTTGTTCATTTAATTTTTTACATTAAACTCTGTCAGGGTTCATATCAGCTTGTCCTTTTTGAACCGCCATGAAAAGTTTTTGTATCTCTTCCTCCCTGGCAGGTCTCGGATGCAGGAAGCTACAAATGTATCGCTGCCAACGATGCCGGCACTACTGAAGCTCAATCTATCATCACTATCAAAAGTAGGTCAACAAACTTCTTTGTATTGATTTGTAGAAATTGTAAACAATTTCTGAAAGGGCTAGTGTATAAATAATGCATGACTTTTGCAGCTTAACAAAATATGCAGGAACTCAACCTCGGCTCTTTGTGGCAACCCAAAAAATGGTGTCAAAACACACCAAAGCCATAGAAAGAAAGGAAAAAAATTAGGAAGGTTAAAACTTGTCCTCAGGGGTTCCAACCTGGGACCTGCCCTAACAAGTGTCACTGTATCTACAACATTCTCTTTGACTGCCATCTAGTACCACAGTGTCAGATCCTACTCAGTTCTCCCTTTGGCTCTTTGTAATTCTTTTAGACAAGGTTTTTATTATGCATTTCTCACTTTCAACTGAAACCCTATTTCCCTGAAGTCACTCATTTTCTGAAATATTGAAAATAAGAAAATTATCATCCCCCTAAAATACAAATTGACAAGAGATGACAAGATAACATTGTGCCTGAATACCCACTTAGTCATGTTCGATTCCAACTGTCATTTCTTCTCTCCATACAGGGGAGCCGTCCTTTGAGGTAGAGCCCATCAATGCTGTGGCAGAGATAGGAGAGACCGTCTTCTTTGACTGCGTGGCCACAGGTGTACCTGCCCCGGCCATGACATGGCTCAGGGGCTCAGAGGAGCTTGAGTCCACCGGGCGTTTCACCATCATGAACAACAACACACTCAGGTATGGTCGGTTGGCACATTAGCCGCCTCCCACCCATCCATGTCATCTCCCTCTGCATCATTACTTTTCATTTCCCCTTTGGCTTTCCCCTTTTTCTTCAACCTTCTGGAGTCCCATTGACATTTTGGTCAGCATATCAGATTCCATACACAGACCGAGTCCAGGCCATTGCTGTTTTGTTGTTTATATTTGTTTTTTGGTTACCTCAATACACAAGGGTAAAAGAGCTGCCCACAAGAAATGTAGGATTCTATGAATAGTTAAAAGTAAGTGAAAAAAGGTTCAAACTGCAGACAGAAGAGAGATTATTTACATTAGAAAAATAAGCTTCATCTCTATTGGAAGACCCAGGATCTTTAAACCTCCTTTTTGTTTTAAAGCATTGTGTTCTTCTTCAGTTATATTGACCAACTCAGTGAGACTGCGTTTTATTATTGATGTGTGTGTAAGAGCCATCAAGAACAAATCTAGTTTCAGTAGGCTGTAGAGAGTGTAAAGTTAGGCTAGTTACTTTTTTTGTCTTTTGTTGCACGGGTGACCAGAATTGTAGCAGTTCAACAAGAAGACGTGGGCCTGTATCGCTGCTTGGCCTCCAACCCTCTGGGTAAAACTTTTGTGGAGACGTGGGTTGAAGTGGTGGGTCAGTACTCAATTTTCTTCCATTTTTATTATTAAATCTCATAGTTTCATTTAGGTTTTATTCGTGAAGAGAAATCCCAAAGTGATTGTTAGTTACTCATTGTTGTTTTATTTTTACCACTTGAATTCTTTAATCATTTGAAATTCAGCATTTTGTAAGTTCTCATTTTTAAAATGTTTTTTCTCCATAGTTGTCTATTTTTTACTTAATGTGTGCGTATTTCAAATTCTGTAAGAGACTTTTCCTGGTTATTAAAAAACAACACTTGGCAGTCTTTTGTCTCCAAAGTTTTAAATAATTTTACTCTTTTTCTAGCTACTTGATTTCAAATGCTTTAATTTTATACTCTCTCGCTGAAACTCTGATGACTTTCAATCATCTCTGCATATTTATTTTTCTCTGTTCTGTTTTTGAAATTATATGTTTCACAAATTTTAACTTTAAATTCCTTAAGCATGTAATATAATCCGACCCACTGAAAGCTCTGTATTGTCTTTCTGCTGGTAGTTGTTTGACCTGCTCTCTCTCTCTCTCTCTCCTATCTATCACCTTACTTTCCCTTGGAGCCCTTTAAGACCCATGTATGTCATTAGGTCCTAAAACCTCCAATAAACGAACCAACAAAAATATTTCTAACGTATACTGGATTTTAATTTTAATTTTCAAGAGCCTGTATTTCTAAAACTCACTGTTAGATATTTTTCCTACCACCTCTTACCTTCAATACTAAAACTGTAAGAGATTTTACTAGCGACCTCTGACCTATATATGTCCTTCACCCCTGTCACCAGTTCATGGCCAATACAGTGAGTGGGGTGACTGGGGTCCGTGCAGCTCTTCTTGCGGCAGGGGACAGCGGTCAAGGGAACGACAATGCGACAGTCCAGCACCAGAAAATGGTGGACGTGCCTGTCAGGGGCCGTCAGTAGACTACACCAGTTGTCTGGTTGAGATGTGCCCGGGTAGGTGGTTGTGATGGTGATAGTATCAATGGTGTGAGGGAAAGTGGTGATGATGACTTAATGATTTGTATTACACGTATTTCTGTGGCGTTGATGGCTCAGCTGTTAACATAACTTGCCAGATGTGAGAGTCAAACAATCTCAATCATGGCTACTGTCTGCAGGGGTCACATGTAAGGTCACGTCCCAGCTCCACTGCCCTATGTATAGCCTCAGGTTATTGACTTTGTGCCTTTGGGTAAGGCACTTTACCACACTACCTCATCCTATCAGAGATGGATGTAAATCTTGGAAGTCCTCCTTATTGTAGATCAGACAACCATGTCTCTGTCCAAAATATTGTAACACGCCTAACAGGCAGTTTTTCTCCTTATGTGTTCCATGTTGGTTGTCTGCCAGGGACATGGTCTTGTAAAGCACTTAGAGCATGGTGATGACCATATTTAATTAAACCTCTATTAATGATATTACTTCCTACCACTACTGTGACAGCTAGTATGATAATGATGGGTAATTTTAATTCTAATAATCTTTTTTTTTTTTCAAAGATGTCCCCAGTAGAACCATTTAGCAACTTTCCATAAATGATTGTTCAGTGTATGGGTCAGAATTTTACAAATAGATATAAAAAGAGTAAAAAAAAAAATGGAGTAAAACTATCTATTGACAATTACCTCAGAGAATAACAACCATGTCACATCTACCTTCCTTTTGATGAAGTTAAGGTACTAATGGACTAGACTGGACTGGACTAAAGAATCAGCTTGGCAGGAGAGAATGCGTTCGACAAGCTCTCCACTCATTTCGGCCAATGACATAGTTTTAGTCACATCGTGGGAGCAAATCTCTTTCCCTAATTAGATATACCTGCTCAAATATTTGAATACAATCCCAAAATATAACAAAGATTTCATTAACTATACATTCATGGAAGGGGGGAGGGGTGGGAGGGATGTGCGTGAAGGGTTTGGAAATTAAAGTTGAAAATACTGGGTACGGTCCTGGTCTATGAACAGTTGGCTGTGTGTGTTGTATAGAGTCCATTCGGCTTCCTTCTAAAAACAGACGCCAGAAGCTCAGTGGGGACAGAACTTTTCAGAATTGTTTGTTTGTTAGATTGAATTTTAAGCACTGGAATTGAACAGCAATTTTAAGCTATTCACTTTATTCTTTAGCTACAACTTTGGGATTTAAAAACACGAATCATATTCTTTCAGATTGTTTGAATGTTAAGTTTCAGATCTTTTGATGTTTCACAAAATTGGGTCACATCAAGCTATGATTATTGCAATAGATTCAGGAAGATTGCCACTATTTTATCCCATCATACATTCTATATGTCACATTCTGTACCCTGATTAAAATAAAGAGGATGAATTATTGTAAGATTTTTTAGCGTAAATATTCTTTGTGATGATAATCTTTGGTTTTAAATCTGATGGGAATTGGTTGTGCTATGATTTCAGTGGACGGAGAGTGGAGCAACTGGCAGGACTGGAGTCCGTGTAGTGCTTCCTGTGGTAAAGGTCAGAGGGTAAGACAGAGGCGCTGTGATAACCCCAGCCCTCAGAACGGAGGCAGATCCTGCTCTGGCCCAGAGGAACAGACCACTCAGTGCAAAATCACTTCTTGCCAAGGTCAGCAATATCTTTATTTGTCTGTTTATAGGTGGTTTAAGGGTGCCACAACACACAAGGTCTTAAGAGGAAACCAAAATCCAAAGTATTTTTCTCTTGAGAAGCCAGGCAGTTAGTTCAAGAAATAACAAGAGGCTAGTCTGTCATTTTAATTTTTTTTCTTCATTACTGATCTGTAATGATTAAAAATCAGGATTTTCACAACACATGATAGATTGCACTATTTTCTTTTGGAATGCTTTTCAATGGAGATAAATTTAGGCGTGGTCTCTTCTATTTTTGTTATGGTTGGAAACTAGAGCTATTGGATAGAGCTATTCATTGTTTTCTGTTGCGAAGAGTTCCAACTTGATAAAAGCGTTGTTTGGTGATTTATTCAATCCACACAACTAGTATACTTATGTTCTTCTTGCCCAAACACACAAGTTATGGTTACCGTAAAGCATTTCATGTTACCTGCCCGACTATTGCAGTCTATGGCTACTATGCAGTACAGTATGACTATCTAATGTTAAATTCCTTAACCGTCTACGGCAAGTTTTTGGATGGGCAATCTGAAGAATGTTCTAAATCTAATTAAATAATCCTTTTGTTTCAATACTAGACTTGAAATAAACCCTCAAAATGTTGTAGGAAGTAAACATTTTACATTTGTGACGACCGACTGACAAGAACTCCTGGGATAAGCTGTTCCATACTGTCAGTCGCAAGGTAAACAACTGAAGATAAAAGTTGTGGCTTATAGTCAGAGAATTATTGTAATTAAAATCTTTTTTCCACAGATGTATTTGGAGTTTGTTTAAGTAAAAATAATCTCAGGAAAGACATTAAAGGTAGATTGATATGCTTGGTCATGAGTTTCTTCTTATATTTCCCTTACGGAACCTCTTTTGCACACGTCACCAGTGGACGGCAGCTGGGGCGATTGGAGCAGCTGGGGTCCATGCAGCAGGTCGTGTGGAGAAGGACAGCAGGAACGGTTCAGGCAGTGCGACTCTCCCCGACCCAGGCATGGAGGAAGGAAGTGTGACGGAAACGCCACCCAGACCACACCTTGCATATCCAAGAATTGCCCAGGTTTGACTCTTTTGTAAAATGTTTCCACATTATGTAGATTTGATGATCGCAATGATGAAGAGTATGAATCAATATTGTTTCTCCAACACTAGATCTGTCAGAAGGTAAGGTAAGGTAAGGTAAGAAAAGGTAAGGTAAGGTAAATGGGCTTAATATTTTCAAACCTATGTTGCTGTAAGCAGATCTTAAGGTTCAGTCGTGAGGGATTTAAGTTGTCATTTGTGGGGCTGCACACGCTGCAGTGATTGGTGGACGCAATTAGTCCTCGATTACTTTGCTTCTGTTCCGCTGTTTTCTATCTTCACTTTTCCAACTTTGTCTTGTGTGATTTTTATCAAGATGTTGTAAACTAGAGCTATTGCTGGTGTCTTACAAGTTTGTTTTTTTTATTTCTTCTTTACAAACTTTGTAGTAGATTATCTCCAAACCAAGGTTTGTGGGGATAAAACAGAGATGAACTGGAGCCATGCTCATGTGATTTTCAAATCCTTATTTTCTTTTATTTTTTTTTTTACTTATGTCAAAAGTAATTAAGATAACAAAATCTTTAAATACACTAGCTCTGGTGTGGTTAGCACGATGGCCCAGGCAGGAATTGCATGCACACCCTTCACCATGGTAGTCTGATGCCCTACCAACTGCACCACTGAGCTATGATATTGTGAGCATGATGATAGCGCTTAGAGCATGGTGATGACTGTGGATAAGTGCTATATTAATGCTCTATTTAATGTTGAAATATAACACCCATGTGATGAGCAGATTGCTCTCTCTCTCTCTCTCTCTCTCTCTCTCACTTTGTGTCCCGGCAGTTGACGGCAGTTGGTCCCAATGGGCGGGGTGGTCCCCATGCAGTCTGTCTTGTGGCAGTGGCCTCAGGTTCCGGCGCAGGAGTTGTGATGACCCCCGACCCCAAAACGAAGGATCCTATTGCCCCGGCAGGGATCTGCAACAAGACTATTGTAACAATGAACCGTGTCCAGGTAGGGAGAAAGTCTTGCTTTGTTACAAACACAACATATATAATTTTATTATTGTAACTATCTCGTTCAGTTTTCCTTGCTTGTTTTGTTTTTGTTTTTGTTTCCTTTTTTTGTTTTTTTTTTGTTTTCAGGTGGGGGTTGTGGTTGACATATTTAAATAGATTTTCATCATAATTGAATTGAAAAAAGTATACTAGCCTCTGGCTATTGACATTGTGTCTTAAGTAAGGCATTTTACCCCACTGACCTCATCCTATCCCCCTAGATCCTCCTAGATCCTCCTAGATCCTCCTAGATCCCCCTAGATCAGATAACCTTGCTCTGTCCGAAACATTGTAACATGCCTAACAAGCAGTTTTTCTCATCATGTGTTACATGTTGTTGATCTTGACCTGGACACAAGCGAAAAAAAGGATAATTTATTAGGAGCAAAAAAAGTGATAGTGTTGTTAATCATCAATTCTACCATTCTTCTCATTATTGTCATTGTCATCATCATCATCATCATCATCACCACCACCATCATCATCATCATCATCATCATCATCATCATCTTCATTATCACTACCAAAACTTTTACTACGTCCTGAACCTCATGCCTTCCATTTATGGCTGTCTCCCTCCACCCCTCACCCCTCCCCCCCCCTCCCACTAGTCCATGGCAAGTGGGGATCGTGGAGTTCCTGGGGTGAGTGCAGCCTGTCTTGTGGCGGAGGTCTCAGGAAACGCTTCCGTACCTGCAATGACCCCTCACCCAGTGCCGGGGGTCGTCCTTGCGCCGGTGGCAGTGAAGAAACTGAAGGGTGCAACCTGCAAGACTGCCCAGGTGTGTTATCATGGTGTCCTCTTCTTCATCATCATCATCATCATCATCATCATCATCATCATCTTCATCCTTCTTTCCCATTCCATTCCTCTCCTTTCCCCCAGTGGACGGTCAGTTTGGCCAGTGGACTGAGTGGAGTCAGTGTTCAGTGACCTGTGGTGTCGGCACGCGCACACGATTCCGCCAGTGCAACCAGCCTCTCTTTGGTGGCAGCCGTTGCCGTGGAGACAGCAGCCAGCTTATGGAGTGCAAGATGGACCCTTGCAATGGTAGGAGGCCTCATCCTTTTAATAGTTTGTATTTTTGTTCCAATTGTTGTTCTTTTGTCCTCCTTCATCACGATTACCACAATAATCATCATCATTTTCTTTAGTGTCATAATCATCATGATAAGAATTACTATCACTATCATAATCATCATCATCATTACCATCAGCATTGTCATTATCATCGTCGTTTGTCATTGCCATTATCATCATTATCACTATCCTCATCATCATCATAATCATCATCATCCTCATAATCATCATTATCATCATCATTGCTATCTTCACCACCACCACGACTACCACCATTACCACCATCACCACCACCACCACCACCACCATTGTCATTTCCAACATATTATAACTCCTTGTGCACGTTTCTCCACAGCCCATCCAGAGACAATTCAAGGCAATTTGATTGGCTACATCAACAATATTGACATTCCTGAGGGCCGCATAGGGGCAAAGGTCATCCCCGATGACCTGAGGGGTGTGTCAACGATGGAGGCCATTGTGTACAATGTACCGCCTGAAGCCAGTAAGTGAGCACGGCCAGGAATTCTCAGCCGGGTTCCATGGAGACAAGTGTTTTCATTTTTTCTTACAAAAACTATAAAGTCTATGTAAACCTTCTCTTTAATGTTGAGAAATTTATGAAAGTGGGCTGATAATAAAGAAGTCCTGTTTTGTAAAATTGTAAAAACTTTCTTATTTTCAATCGCAAATGCATAAATTAAATTTGAAAAGAAAGCTTAGAATATAAGCTACAAACTTGTTACTTTATTTTTCCCTATCATCACCATCCCGACCCACTCATAGCCATCAATGTTGAGTTATTTTAAAGTAAAGAACTTTTAGATACATTTGGTTCTTCAGTTTTCACTAGTCTATCTCAACAACTGCTTTTATAATGTTGTCCTCTTGCCTCGACAAGGTGAGGTGAATTTTATCATAAGAAGGATTCATAGACTGAAGTTCCTCAATTGTAAAAAGAAACTCACTGTTTAGCCTGAGACCATTGAAAAAACCTGGCAGCTTTTCTGTCTGCCCTACAGCAAACCACCTGCAGCACTTGGTGTCTCTGCTGACCCCGATCTACTGGACCACGGCCTTCGAGGTGGACGGTGCAGCCAATGGCTACACTTTGACCAAGGGCGAGTTTAAGAAAGACGTGCAAGTGGAGTTCCCTACTGGTGAGTATTTGAATGCATATGGCGTATTGAAGAAGCCAGATTACTGAATTTGCCTCTGTGTCTCATCTAAACTTTCTCCCTTCCTCCCCCCCCCAAAAAAAACCAAAAAAAAACAAAAAAAAAACCAACAAAAAAACAAAACAAAAACAAAAAAACAAAAAATGGCTGGAGAAAAACACCAGACAACCCCTACTAACTTAGCTTTCATTATCTATGCCTGGAACAGACATGTGTTTAACATGCATAAAATAGTCTGGCTTCTTTGTGAATACTAGTACTTCTTCCTTCATCTCCAGGTTCATCCCCTGAGTTGGCATTACTTGTCATGTTTTTGTAAGCTTCATAAGGAACAAATCAATTCTTGATGAACCCTGAAAAGAAATGTTTAACACAATGTTCTTAGGGTAATGTTTTGGGGAAGGTTGGAACAAGAGTAAGAGAATAAAAACTGTTATGTTTATTTGACATTTATTCAGTCTCATAACTCAGACAATTTGAAACATGAAATGTGATCCCACGTTGTAATCAAGGCACTGCTTGAGTTGTCCACATTGAAAGTGTATATGTTAGAGTGTGGGATTTCACTGCTGAAGCCATGATCAATATATAACGTCTCAAAATTCTGACCTGCGGTTTTAGCCGGTGTCTTTTATAATCACTTGATAAACTTGATTGTGATTTTACCCTGAGATTCCACGGGCTCCTTGCCTTAGTTGGTAAGGCCTTGGACTCCCATCATGCTGAAGAGTGTGGGTTCAATTCTTACCTACGCCATCGCACTGTCTTCTTGGGAGAGGCTCTTTATCACACTTACATAATCCTATCAGAGATGGATGTAAAGCCTGGAGGTCCCCCTAACACCCCTAACAGGCAGTTTGTCTCAGATAGCTCAGGACAGGAAAGAGCCATTTTTCTTATACCAAAACTATGAGAATATTGGGAATGAGTCTAAGACAGCTGTAATTATTATGAGCAAAGTGTCGAGAATAGACAGAGCCATAGAAAGAAGGGAAATGGTATAAGTACAGTGCTGAGAAGAGACTAAGTCAATAAGCAAATTTTGAAAAATATTATTTCTATTTTTAATATCATTTCTTATTTTCTGTTCACATCATCAGGGGAGGTTCTCAAAATGTCCCACTTTGTCTACGGGGTTGACAGGCAAGGCAACATCAAGTTTGATGTGGTCATTCGTGGAGAGGTACCCGAGTTAGGCCCCCTGAATCGGGTCTTCGTGGCGCCGTACACGGAGGAATACATACAGACAGGGCCTGGTGGGTGACATATCCTCTGTCCGTCTGCCTCTCTTCTCTTATTCTTTCTCTGTCAGTCTGTCCATCTGCCTCTCTTCTCTTATTCTTTCTCTGTCAGTCTGGCTGGCTGTCTATCTGTCTGTCTTTCTCTGTCTGTCTGTCTGTCTGTCTGCCTCTCTTCTCTTATTCTTCCTCTGTCAGTCTGGCTGGCTGTCTGTCTTTCTCTGTCTGTCTGTCTGTCTGTCTCTCTCTCTCTCTCTCTCTCTCTCTCTCTCTCTCTCTCTCTCTCTCTCTCTCTCTTTGTGTTCGCGTGCGTGTATGTGTGTGTGTGAGTGTGTGAGTGTGTGTGTGTGTGTATGGGTGTGTGTGTGTGTGTGTTTGTGTGTGTCTCTGTGGTAGTCCATGAAAATAATGTTCTTTTGGTTTAAAAAAAAAAAGTTATTGCTCGCAGAGAGAGATCTCAAGCGTGGAAAGACAAGCGGATGTCTTTTCAATAATTTTAGAAGAAATCAAAACACGTGTTCGCAACAGAGTTTTTTAGTCGGAAAATTCCATTCATACTTCACAAGCTACGTTCTCATTTAAATTTTGCCTCAGTCTAACTATTTTGTCTCTCTATCATGTTATAAAGTCTAAACCACTTAATACTGCGATAACCCCTTCCTCGTTTGAATTTTGTTTCTGTCTCATTATCTGCGCGTGTCTTTCTGATGAAATCGAAGAAACCTTCTTCATACTCACCCGAAGTCTCATCAGGAATCTAATGTGCGATCTGCAAATTTGGAATGAAAGAATGAACTCACACAGCCAAAGTCAAACCTTTAATAGGAAGTCTTTATCTACAAACCATTCGTAGTCTGTCCCTGTACCTAATAAATCAGATATTGAGGAAATGAGGTGTAATATTAAAGCAGATACTGATTGTTTTAGTCACTGATGTACGTTAGATCCCCCTGCTTTTATATCTCAAGATATCTGTATCCGACAGTGTCTCTCTGTTGGATTTTCTGTCACGCAGTGTCTGTCCATCCATCCATCCGTCCATCTGTCCGTGCGTCCGTCTGTCTGTCTGCCTGTCTGTCTGTCCATTCGTCCGTCTGTCCACCCAGCCATCTATCTATCTATCCATCTATCTATCTATCTATCTATCTATCTATCTATCTATCTATCTATCTATCTATCTATCTCTATCTATCTATCTATC
>JBCIKM010017874.1:0-16567 GCA_039654465.1 Melibe viridis
GAGAGAGAGAGAGAGAGAGAGAGAGAGAGAGAGAGAGAGAGAGAGAGAGAGAGAGAGAGAGAGAGAGAGAGTTATACTAGTTACCTTGTTTTTTAATACTGGGGACGAAATATCGCTTTCTTCTTCCTTATCGCTAATTTCTGGTTGACCATTGATTATTTCCTGTTCAAGCATTTGAAAAGAAAATGTAGCCGAACATTTGTGTACAGCAGTAGAACCAGGAACGACAGTTGACACATTCTATTTGGGCAGAGTAAAGAGGTGCCACTTGTGGCCTCTATCATCCTTTTATCAAGTTTGAATCGAATGCCAGCAGTAACGGCGAGGGATGAAATGCTGTCCCTGAAAACCTTTTCCGCAGTCATTAACATTTGGTTCAGGTCTTTCAATGGCGCTGAAAGTCTCCTCTCCATATTCCAAGAATACATTTTCTCTACTAGAAATCTTTGTGGTCTGGATTAGTAGTGTCTATTCGCTTGATTAGCAGAGAAGAACATTCATGACATACAACTGCCCCAATTTTAATTGCAACGATGTAAGCCAAAACATTGACCTCTTTCACGTTTAAACAAGACTGGTTTTGTGCTGAAAGAATGGGCTGTATCCGTCTGGGCGCATCCAGTTCCAGACGAGTCTTGATGGTGGATGGAGAACCTTGTGACACGATGTTTTCGAAAGAAAACAGGAAAGAGTCCAAATCTTCCTGGCAATTTGTGCCCTCTCCTGACAAAAGGATGGCGTCCACAATGGTCTGTCGGAAGGCTGACTTGAATTCCCGGCAATCTGGGTTGTATCTCTGACCGCCTTTCCCCCTCAAAACTGAAAATAGATTTTCCAGGCAATCTTGGTTTAGCCGATTTGTCAGGAGAAACTGTAGATGGTGGTTTTTATTTAAATCATCCCACAGTTGCAGGAGGTAATTAATTGCAAGCTTCCATCCTTCCTGGCATGGTAACCCTCCAGTTTTGTTCCTGCATTGGAAGGTATTCAACCACTCTAGCATTTCTTGCAGGAATGGGATTTCCTCGCCAGACAGTGAGATTGCGCTTCCTTTCGGGTGGGTCGTGTAAATATTTCTGCTATTGAAACAGTTGAAAAGCTGATCAAAGTTATCAACAAATGTTGCTGTAGCAGAGGCATCCACAGGAAGAGACTTGTGTTTTTACCATTGCTGAAATTCCAGCATCAACTGTATGGCTGAGGACTTGTGCTGCAAGCTTCACACTCAAATTGGCGAATGGGAGCATAGAGATGTGCCCCTTTGTCAGCTTCGGTGCACATCTTATTGGAGTAGATAGATCCTCTTGATAACATTTCTCGATGTGTGACCAGGACACAAGGTCACCAAAGACCTTAAATCCATATTTCTTCAAGTTGTTTCTTATATTCTTCAGAAGATGTGGTGGATCATATAAAATAAAAATTTTCCAGCCAACCACGAAGAAATAAGGATCTCGGATTGTTGCACCAAGTCTCTGGGTCACTGAGGGATTATTTGATCCCTGGTCCCAAACAATATTTTTGGCACGAGTCCAATTGTTCGCACTTCACGGATGCTTTCAATCACAAGTTGTTGAAGGACATGTACTTTGGTCGGACCACTTTACGTAAAAAGCGCCACTGGCTGCTTCCATTTCTTCGTAATTCCACGAAGCATGACAACCATTGCGTGGTCGGCAAAATTTCTGGTCTTGCCGAGTGAGCCAAAATCCTCCAATCCTTCAACAGCATCGTCAGTTGGGTTGTAGTTGATGCATTTTTTAATGGCCATTTCATCAATTGCAATTACGCACAGCTTTTCTTGATCTGACATGGTATTGACCTTGAGTCTCAACAAATTCATGATGTTTGCGTTAAACCCTGTTTTGATGTTCACGTAGTGGATAGATCGAGAGAGTGTGCGAGGGGATGGCAAAACAAAAATTTTCTGAAGTAAAGAATATGCCTTTTTGCTGGAGTGGTACAAAGAGAGAGCACAGCTCTTTTCTGAATGGATCCACTTCCGGGATTTCTTTGGAAGACCGTGCATACGAATTTGTGAGCAGACAAACTTGCATGCGGCATCAGCGAGATACGTTTTGATGCAGTCAGTGATGTCTTGGAGGCCAAGGTCTGGTTTGGCATTGACTTTAGCAGCGTTTTCATGTGACAGCCTAACTCGTTTTCTTAGCCTGGATGCTTTGGTTCTTTCTGTTTGCAGCTTCCTCTCCAAGTGTTGTGTTTGCTCTGATTCTTAATTATTTGTTTGTTGTTCATTTAACGCGGATGAAGTGGATGTTGTGGGGATTTCTTCACTAACTACCACACTATGGAAAGCTCTTTCCTTTGGAGCAGGTCGAGATGAATGCTGTTTGGGGGGAGGATTCGGTACGTCAAATATAGTTGGGACAGCGTCCTTGTTAAGAAGTTTTCTCTTTTTTGTATTCCTGAAGCAACACTGCTCAAAATGCTCCTCGCACATGACATTAATTTTGTGAAGCTTGCTTGCTGGTTTGTGCTGCAAATCTTCTCTTCGTGATGCAATCACCCATTTTTTACATCTGAAAATCGACACAAGCTAGTTGATTCTTCATAAACGTCTACATTGTAATTCAGCATAATGAACTAGGTATAGATGTACATGTTTTTACCTGTATGTTTTTGTTACCCCCCCCCCCCCTCCACTCAGTTCCTTATCAAAGTCTAATTTATTACTTTACTAAGTTAAACTAGTCTAGTACGAAGAAAATAGTGTTTCATCCTACAACTATTTATAAGAAAACTATTACCTTACTTAGAGTTTGTTCTTTAAATTTCCTTTGCAAGTGGCCTTTATCACTACGAAAACAAAGAATTGATGGTGCAAGCCCAAAATATCGCTTTCACAAAGTGATCTATTTATTTATAGATCGTAAGCTTTGTCATTTTTTTTTTTTACGTATTTTATAATCTAAATTACATAAGTACAACATGCGCAGCAGTTTATAAGAAGAAAGAAAATACCTGATTGGATCTTCTGGAAAAGAGAAGAAAGTGATATTTGGGCGTTTATTTCTACAATTATTACATTTGTGAGCACTACACCAAGCACAGTGTGTGTGTGTTTTTGTTTTGTTTTTTTATCCATCTTGTTAAACGGGGTACACGCCTTGCACACCACAAAAATAGTATTATAAATAAAAGTACTATCGCTAAGGTGAACACGGTCTGTCGCACAACTATGTCCGGCCGAGGTTAGTTTACCGCGGGGAGCGGCCCGATTACAGGAAGTGAGGGCTGGTGTCCCGTATGACTGTCTTTAGTATGTGGTCAGAAGGAGTCCAGCAGGCTGACAGTGGCCAGTTGGTGGGTATCTGGGTCAGTAGGAGTCATGCAGGCCGCTCGTGGCCACGGCGGCCAGCTGATGGGTGTGGTTGGGTGTCCAGAAGGCTGACAGTGGGGAGGTGTGTGTTGGGGGAGGGGGGGGGCAGTGGGTCATTTAAAGTTCAGAAGACTAAATATTGCCTTGTGGTGGGTGGGTGTGGGTCCATTAAAGTCCAGCAGGTATGCCAGTCTTGCTGTTATGTTGTTGCTGTTGGTGTTGTTGTTGTTGTTGTTGTTTTTGTTGTTTTTGTTGTTGTTGGTGGGGGTGGTGATGCTGCTGCCGCTGCTGCCGCTGCTGCTGCTGGTTTTGCTCCTCCTCACAGCTGGTGCCTGGAATAAGTAAGAAGGAAAATTAACTTAGAAATAATGTAGAGTGCAAATTTGGGTCGGCAGAGGTGAGCAAAGAAGTGGCAAGAACCAAACCCGAATCACAGAGAACGATGTCCAAGAGTGTAAACACGTTGGCACCAACGAATCCCTAGGGCATTGCCGACTGTCTTGAAAAGGGCTCGAACCCCACGCACTTGCGGTGCTGATGAAGTGACTTTTATCCACCTCTGATAATGATTTATTTACTTTTCATGAAACAAATGTTTGAAACTCACGTTTGATCGCATCCATCCAGAAAAAAGACACAATCTTGCATGAGCGGTGAATCTCGAAGCACAGCCCCAGCGACACCTCGTCAATCGACTCCTCCAAGATGCTCTGTAAAGCAGACCGCACACAAAGACAGTTTTTTTTAAGCATTACTCGCAACGGCCATCCTTTGACTCCCTTTCTCCTACATCACACTGCTCTATGGGTTAACTGGGCCGACCCTCATCACACTAGTCTTTGGGCTCACTGGGCCGAGCCTCATCACACTGGTCTATGGGCTCACTGGGCCGAGCCTCATCACACTGGTCTATGGGCTCACTGGGCCGAGCCTGATCACACTTGTCTATGGGCTCACTGGGCTGACCCTCATCACACTAGTCTTTGGGATCACTGGGCCGAGACTCATCACACTATTCTATGGGCTCATTGGGCCGAGCCTAGACAAAAAGAAGTCTCAGATCTAAACATGTACATACCAATTGCTTTAACATTCTTTGAAACTCCTTTGTCGAATTCACAGCATCATTGTGTGCTGAAGATGATACGTATCTTTTTTATGTTAACTTTTCACGCTCAGAGGGGGTTCCCTACTCGGTATAAAAAACTGAATTTGGTGCCTAAGAATAGATTAAGTGCCCTCACACAATGTTTGTAAATCTCAACGACCTTGTTGGCTACTTTCCTATTTACTCTGGAACTGTCGAAGGTCTGATTGCCAAGGGAGACCTCAGTCCTAATAAAAAAAAAAATTAAAAAAAAACAAGCAAAAAAGGATCATCGGAATAGGCACTTTAGTTTCTTTGATATACGTTGTATATTGTTGTAATGCCCTCGTCAATGTCGATTTCTAATCAACTAGTGTGAATAGCTAACTGCAGGCAGATACTAAAAAAGGGGCAAGGCAAATGTTGTCTCTTCCCCTCCGCATGTCTGGGTCAACCGTGGAGTGAGAGAATCTCTTTGACCGTCTGCTTCAACCTTCACGGTGATGCCCTGCAACACGCTGGCCACACTAGAGCAGGCAGGCTCTGCTCTAATGATTGAGCCGCTTTGGGTTTTTTTTCCACTCTGATGCCATCATTCCTCTCCACTTTTCTCAGTTGGTAGGCCCGCTGTTCTGGCAGTGGCGAGGCGAATCAATGCCGTGGCAGGTCCTGGGTTTGATTCCCTCCTCCGACGACTTCCTGTTTGTTTGGGTTTTTTTTGGTGGTTTTTTGTTGTTTTCCCTTTTCTCTATGGCTTTCACTCAGCTCGGCACGGTGCCTTTATTATTTTCTGTTTATTTTCATTCTTCTACACTACTTGGTTGTTGATTGTGAGAGATTTTTGGCTAAAATTGACATGGTCGGCGTCTTCCTCTGCTGAAGTGATTGAAGGGATTGAATCGAAGTGTTTGACTCTATAAACGATATAATCTCGAAATAAGTTCTCATTTTTCATTTATTTCCTTTCTTGTCTGCACTCTCTCGAGTTGTAGCTAATCTGCATCACACTCGTCTTGTCCTGAGATGAACTTGGTAACAAATAATATGAATGGAGATGTTTATTATCTATTGAACTATGAACTTTGACCTGAAAGGTTGACCCCTATGAACCGTGACCTCAAAGGTGTGTAGTGTAAATTTTCATCGCTTGCACTTAGGACCCTGCGATTCAAAGCATCATCAAACTAAGTATATCGTGTAAGAACATTTACATATTATTCAATTATTCCAAGTTCATATATGATTAATCTGTCATTCATTGCATGTTCTGTCTTTTTCGCAGAAGTTTGTTTGTTTCTTTTTTTGTTTTTTTTTTAATTTTTTTTTTAAAATGTAAGACGCCAGATTTTTTTTCTTCTCTTTTCTAATATCAGCACATCATCAAACAAAAGGGGTTTCTGTGCTTGGAGCCACACATTTTCTACCCTTTGACAATCAACATCTCTTAAAGTTTGGAAGTCATGTTATTGGGATTTACCTTAACGAGAGAGCTGCGCGGTTCCCCAGCCATGGCTTCGTAACCGGTGGAGGCTGTGACTCTTGTGGGGTGATTGCTGGTATCCCCTGTTGTTGTGCCTTTCCTTCTTAGGTTTTAGGAGCGGGAGGTTTAAGACTTGGTTTTGTTTTGTTTTTCTAATGTGAACGTGGCTATCTGTTTCTTGCTGTTTTCCTTGATAGTTTAATGATTCCATTTTTAATGGAAGCTATCAAGGCTTGAATTGTGTAGAAGTTGGAATTGCATGTAGGTCTTCAATACAGCATGGACACAAAAACTTTACCTTGAGGATTGGCAAAATAGTGCTGTCATCCCAATATGGAAAAAAAGGACAACAAATAGGACTGGAACGTAGAGAGGAACATCCCTTCTCAGCCTCATAGCAAAAATGTATGGGAAAATAGCGGAGTGGAGAACAAGGCACATTGTGGAAAAAAGCCTTGGTAACACACATGATTTCAGTTTCAGCTTCAGGAGAGGAAAGAGATGCACTGATACTATCTTTGCACTCAGACAAATCTATGAGAAAGCCAAAGAATATGACAAAGAGCTGGATTTCCTGTTTGTTGACGGTGTGGATAGGGAGAAGCTCTGGAGAACATTGAAAGACTTAGAGTAAATGGGAGTCTTCTGGATAATATTAAGGCTTTACGTAAATAGTCAAAGCTGTGTGAGGACTACCGGAGGAAACACTGGCTGGTTCAAAGTAACTTCTGTGGTGAGACAAGGCTGTCCTGTCACCATTGCTCTTCATCGTTTCTATGGACAAGATCACACAGGAAAGGAATGTTCAGCCATATGAGCTCAACAATGTGCTCTTTGCTGATGATCAAAGTCTCATTTACAGAGACCAAGGAAGTCTTCAAAGACATACCACTATGCTGAAAAATGCAAATATGGAATGAAGTTTCGTACCTCCAAGACCGTATATTATGCAAACACCAGGCGCCTTTAGTAACCCTAGTAGATAACAAGCCATTCAAACAAGTACAGGAATTCAAATACCTCGGAAGAACATTTACATCAGTTGGGAAACCGGAAAGAGAGATCGAGACAAGACACAAGTATAAAAAGCAAAAGCTTGTCACATATCAACTAGTGCCACTCTTATCCCATCAAAACATCTCAATGGAAACAAAAAGACTACTGGTAAGGTATATTTTCATCCCAACACTACACTATGAATATCAAACCTGGACCCTAACAGAGCCCAGCAGAGCAAAATCACAGCTTGTGAAATAAAATACTTAAGAAAACAAATCACAAGGAAAGACTGATAAAGAAACGATGCTGTAAGACAACAAGTAGGGATTGAGTCTATCAACCTGCCTCCAGAGCTTACAATCTGGATTTTGATGGGTACAAAGCAAGAGGCAGGCCAATAAAATGCCGGGAAGATGATATCAAAGACATCCTGCACAAGAATAGTATGACGGCTCAAACATCCACCCAGTTTACACAAAACCCATGCCTGCTCGGCACCTTACGTTTCAAAAGGACAGAAAATTGTAAGTAGAACATTGTAGTCCTGCTCTCTGCAACAACGCGGCTATGTGTTTGATCTTGAACAAAATCACTCAAAATACAGCTTTTACTTCAGACTCATGAGGGGGGGGGGGGGGGGTTGTTACTTTTGGTCATTGAGTCCTCTGACTGTTTGCCAACAGAACTTCCGGAATGTGAAGGTTAGCATCACCGTGCAGATCCAGATATATGGAGCTCATCCTTTAAGTTATTTCGTAAACAAAAATTCTTTTTTTTTTTTCTTTGACATTCTTTTTATATTTCAAGATATTTGAAATCCTAATCAGACAGTGCTCTTTTTGGTTGAACCAATTCTAGCTTGTCAATTTCAATCTGATGGGAAGGATCCCAAATTGGACTTGTAAACGCTACAGGGAGTCAGACTAATGCCTTATAGTATAGGCTTTCTCTTTGATTGTTTTGGCGTTGATTAAAAGGTCGCATTTTAAGAAGCCAGTCGTTCTATTAGCCTTGTTGCAGATGCTATTTACATGCAGATCTGATGTGAAAGCACATTCAAGATATTCATTATTTTGCACTGAGGTTAGAGTGTGCCCATGCAGTGTATGTTGGAATTTGCTCGATCGTTCAGCTGATGGGGAGCACGTTGCGTGTCTCAGGATGGAAGGACATCTTCCAATCGGTTTCCCATGAAGTCAATTTGTTAAGATCTTTCTGGAGGTTGGCAGAGTCTGTTTCTGATGTTATGGTAAAGTGTGCAATTGTACCATCAGCAAAAAGTCGGATGGTAGATTCATTTCCCTTGGGCATGTCATTTGTTTGGTGACTCCTAGAGATTAAAGCTTTGATTGTCAATGTGAAATAATCTTACACATTCATTATTCTGTCACCTTCATCAGATGAGTAGCGATGGCGACCCAGATTCAAGAATATCGCATGGAGATTGACAATGAAGGCTACAGTGCAAAGAGCTTCTTTCCAGGAATCACTTACGACGATTTCGACCGA
The DNA here is from genome assembly GCA_039654465.1 of Melibe viridis. NCBI lineage: Eukaryota > Metazoa > Mollusca > Gastropoda > Nudibranchia > Dendronotidae > Melibe > Melibe viridis. The sequence goes on from JBCIKM010017874.1 coordinate 8,416, forward strand.
GGAGGTAATTTTGAAAAGAGACTGATGTTGAGTCTAAGGGTAAAATAGAACCAAACATTAAGCTTTGTGTAAAAGTGCCGGTGGAGTTGGCTGTGATAAAGTATGAGTTAGTAAGTGAAGTTCGGGCCAGGGCTAAAATGGTCACCTAAACTACCTTGCAGAGAAGGAAAGATTCCATTTCATGAAGAGATGAGACAAATTTCATGAATAAGATATGGATATAAGAAAACCAGACATGAAAGATGAGAAGTAAGGGGTCCAGTTAACCTGTTACAACTCAGCCAGACTAATGATACTAATGGTGCTACTGTAGAGCAACTCATCAATTAAGTCATGGGTACATAACAACATGAAAGTTTAATAAGACACAATAGAGCCTGAGGGCCTCCATCTAGAAAAAAATTCAAGAATTAAAACCATCCTAACCCTATTCTACATTAAAGTGCAGACGTGCCAGAGCGCAATGCTGATCCTCCAACTCACAAACATAGACACACAACGCTTTCATGCTACTTACGCAGACACCATTAAAAATGGACTGTGTAGGTACACAAAGTTAGTTTTGGAGATGTTTGTAAGATTACACATCTATGTGTAAGAAAGCCCTGGCTTACACAGAATGATGAGCGCTCTGCCATATGTAGCATCACCTAATATTGGTTGAGGCACAATGCCTGTTCGTAGTGAAGAAATGTAAGCTACGGAGTGAAGACTTGCCTGAGGCTGTGTACTCCGGCTGCAACTGCGAATCCTAATCCTATTCATTGAGGGAATTGATTCTCCGCTATTTAGAGTAAGTTAGATGCAGAGGGTAATGGATTAGGAGACATGAAATTTCCCAGGTTTATGCCCGAGGCATTACACTTGAGTCGGAGATGCTCTCCTATTCAAATTCAATGAATGGAGTGGTTCTCTCATTACTGCCAGATAAGATGCGGAGGGCAGTGATAGAGGACAGGAAATAACCCTGGCTTGCACCGGAACTCTTACATCTGTCATTCACACTTGCATAGCTTCCTACATAACGCGTTTACATACAGACTAAGCACAAACAGCTCATTGATTACTCTCCACTTGAGATGAGCGGGCAAACCCGTCACGCACTGCGGGATGGGACCAAAATAAAACTTTCAGTTTGCCTTCCAAACGGGCATGAGGCGCCCGTCACTCACCCAGAAAAAGTTTGCAATTATACAGTGCTGGCATGCAATTAGGGATACTTATTATATAGTACAAAATTCTGTCACCCGGCTTGAGCATGCAATTAGCCAGATCGTGCAATTACGCGATGAGTGCTGTACAACGTTTTGAATAAAAAAAATGACCCATACTGTTTTAGTACAATAGTTTGCTATAACAGGTGCTTTCCTTTGGGACAGGACCAGCCTGGAAGGCAAAGGCCTGAATTATCACCGCTCACAGATCCTGGATGCCTGTCAGTTCAAGATTTGCCCTGTTCAGTGCCAAAGCAGAACCTATTTGTAATGCAGGCTTTTTAAACAGTGTTACGTTTATTTTGTGGCCATGCTACTATAACAAGTGAGGGTTGATTTATGAGCTTTGTTTGAACTGTCTCAAGCCTCTGATATTGTGGAATGAAATGAGAACGTCTAATTGTAAATTCTATGCGCTGTGCTATATTAGAAGTTTGGTTTACATCAATGCGTGTGTTATGACTCTGTTCAATTTATATCACTATTGTTTTCATCCCAAAATAAAGGCACACACAGTGCGGTTGTAATAATGGCCCTTTTGGGATGATCGAATTAGTTGACACTTATCTTTGTCTCTCAATGGTTGCATCTTTTATCTAATATTAACATTCAGAATGCACCTGTGGTGTGTATATGACTACACATGAATTTTAATAGAAATAAGTATTAATCCCTAAAAAGTCAATTTTGTGTTGTGTAAACCATTCAGTTCATTTTTCACGTTTCCTAAATTTCAAAGAGAAGTTTAAAAACTAAGAAAAAAATTGTTTATTTCTTGCAGGTGGTATAAGTCCATGGAAAATCTGCCGCATGTTTGAGGCAGGTCGCATGCTGCCATTTTACCATGGCAACTTCATGCACTTCAATGATTTGGTCTCGGACAAGCACCGCTTCTTTGTGCTTGGAGGTGATTACTACTTTGACACCTGTCTGTGGGAAGTCACGAGGAAATACCATTACTTTCCTTACAAGGTAGTTCACTTTTACTGCAATATAGCCAGCAAATGCACAAGCGTTCCTGATATGTCATTTCTCTGTGACAGAGAGCAATTGTGTGTATCTCTTCTTATCATCAATTGTTTGAAATTTGTAACTGATTAACAACAATTTAATATGCACATGTTATGAAAAAGTGATAAGATTAGTTCTTACTCCCCAATATACTTTTTAGGTATTTTGCTATTAATAATATAATTTATAAAGATTTATTTTTTTGCGTTTGGTTTGATAAAAGCTTTTTTAAAGTCGAATTTTTTAGGGCAATATAGAAGGCAAATTGTAATTGTATCAAGGAATTTGAAAGGGTAATGGAAGGCCGTTGTTCTTGAAATTCAATTTATGCTTTTTTGAATGAGAGATCTCCAGCTACATTTTTCAAAATTCTCATCTCAATTTTTTGTGATTCAATGTTTTAATCAGTCAATTTTTTTTTTTTTTTTTGTATGAGAGGTCTTTTTTATTTTTAATTGAACACTTGGAGAGGCCCAGTGTGCCAAAGAATGAATGGACGAGCCACGATGCCTGCAAGCAATACTGCCTGCGTCAAGGGATGTTTTATGTCAATTTGTTTGTTTGTTGTTTTGTTGGGTTTTTTCTTGATTTTGTCTGCTTTATTAATTTTCCTCTTCTTTTTCTTGTATGGAACTCAGATCAAGATAGATGTGATCGGGATTGGTCAAAGCTCCATGACCATCCGCCAAGTCCTGGTCAACAGCCTGGATGACAAAGAGATCGCCTCGTACTACGGCAAGGTTGTTTATGTAAACTTGGAGCGGAAAAAATCCTCTGAGTTCCCATACTGGTATCGTGAGAAGTTTCGGAAGATGGAGTCACGGGAAAGAGTTCGTATCGACTCGTATGATTACATTGTTCCCAGTTCTGCATACAAGGTAGGAGAGACAATAGTTCTTGTACAATGGAGCACTCAAATAGCTTTTCGTAGCTTGAAAGATGTGTATGGTTCTAAAAATGTGTTTTGATTGGTTTTTGTTTTGGTTTAGTTTTTTTAGTTTTTCTTTTAATTTATCTGGGCGGCTGTTGAGTGTTAATGAAAAGAGCTAAGTCTTTCAGATTCATCACAATCGACTCTGAGGCAAGGAAAAGTTTCCACCAATTCAATTGACCATAATTGTACAAAAACAGTGCAGATTTGGTTCCAACAAAATTAAGAAAATGACAATTTCGCTAATTTGCTTCTGATCAGGAAAATACGGTCTTGAAGATCAAAATGGTCTTGAATTTGGGGATCATGGTCGGGGAAAGTCGATCTGCAGTTAAGAGAACCCACAGTAAAAATGGTAAAATAATAATAATAGTAAAAAAACAACAACAAAGAAATAATGAAAAAAGATCAGTTTGTTATGATTTTTGTTACAGAGAATAGCAGCTAGACAAGTTAGTCACAAACAGAGAAACATAGCAACACCTGTATGGTATTTGATGCAGTGTATGAACTCTTTTGTACTGAATGTTACAATTGGCGTGTGTGTGTATGTGTGTGTGTGTGTGTGTATGTGTGTTTGTGTATGTGTGTGTGTGTATGTGTGTGTGTGTGTGTGTGTATGTGTGTGTGTGTGTGTGTATGTGTGTGTGTGTGTGTATGTGTGTGTTTTCTTCTTTTGGTTGGTTTCGTTTGGGTTTCAGTTTCCTTATACAATTGACAATAAAATAGAACTGTTTATTTTTAGAACAATGAAACAAAGAAACATTGTTTAAGACAGTGAAGAGGATAGAAAACACTCATTATTTGTAAGAAAACTTTGTCCAATGAGCTGCATGCACATTAAGTATCTAAAAGTTTACGAATTCCTGTTAAAGTATTTTTTTCTGTTTTTTGTTGGAATTTTTTTTGGTAGAGTTTTTTTGTTTTTAAGGGGTGGGGGGAGGTTGCTTTTGTTTTTGTTTTTTATCAAAACCATTCAGTAGTATTGTCTACTTTTGCTTGTTCCTCGGCCTTAGTGACTCTTGATTACAATTTCATTTCAAGATCACGTATACATCCAAATACTGAATGTGAGGCTGTGATTAGGCAGCAATTGAAAATCACTAATTTACTCTGCCAAATCAAAAGATGATATTGATTTTTATGCATCAAGTAAATCTATTCTGTGGGTGTAGTGCTCTTTTTTTTCCTCTTAAAATGCTGGTCTTGAAAAAAATTCTGAGGTCTTGAACTTTGAGTAAGTGGGAACCCTGAATAATGCATTTATATAGCGCCAAATCAACAGAGTGTGCTCTAAAGCTCTTACAGAGGGGGAATCACCACCAATCTGCTATGGTTGATGACGATGATATTGTCAGAACACCATGCAAAGCTCCTGGTAGCAATGACAGCGCTTACGACATGTGAACCATTTTGGTGTTCAAAAGGTTTTAAATGAACTGTTGTAAAACAAAAAACATGATTCTATTTTGCTTCTATTGCCCAGTACAAGGTCTGATACAATTTTTTTGTCCATTTTGACATCTCAGTTCACGACCAAAGTGACAGCAAGCGACATTGACGTCAACGGACACACCAATCAGGCCAGCTATGTCAGGTACCATTGGAGGGGTGGTTTTTTTTTATCTTAGAATTGAATCACTTGCTGGCGTTGACACAAGGAAAGATCCCTGGTGATTTGACGGGACATGAATTGTCAGGCTCTGACTGGTTCAAGGACCTGTTTATGTTCTCTACCCGATAGCACTCCAGTGATTTTATAACAAGAAGGATGATAACAATAATAATAATAATAATAATAATAACAATAATAATAATAATAATAATAATAATACAGAGTATTTTTATAGCGCATTACCTGGAGAACTCTGAGTGCCATGCTCATATAAAATATAAACTTCTCATTACGAAGCTAAGATATTAGATAATTCATACGTATCGTAACCTTTCTTTGTTAACAACTGTTGTAAATGCAGCTATTATTAATAGTCTGTGATTAACACAGCGATCTTTTAAAAAGTTTTCATACGATGATTTTTCTGTTTCTCTCTCATTTTCATCACTAGGGAATGGATCGTTCTCTGAGGATTTGTTTTTGATTTGAACTAAACTTAAATTTTCAGCGTCGTTTGTTAGATGACTTGACTAGTCAGAGAATAATTACGGCCCCTTGTCCATTGTTGCTTCTTCAAGTGTGGAAGTTTGCTCTAATCAGGCTTAAATTCCCAGGGCTTTTTTTTTCTCGTTTCACGGGTTATTACAACACAAAGATCACAAGCGTACATGGATTTCATCGTTACATCTGGTCACTTCGAAAGCCACTGCAGTCAGCTGTAAAAGAGCTTTTAGAATGTAGGATCCGGTGAATTGGACTTGGAGACCATTTTTTCCAAAACTCGGAAAGTTACCTTCTCAAAGATTACGAGGTGTTGCATCCATAGGCCTCCTGGTGAGTTGCTCCACTTGACAGCAAACTACGGCTCCAGGCAGAGGGACTTTACGCTGTGTTCAAATCACTGTCCTAACGTCATAGATTTATTCACTCAAAGAGGAAAATCAGGGTACACATTCCTTGAGTGCTCAAAATAGCACAGGACTTACAGTACAGAGTTTTGGAAAAATGCTCTTCATTTTGTCCAGAAGGTCACGATGAGTTTACCGCAGTCTCTGAATTAGTGCACTAATTATATAGGTACTCTACAACTTTTGTGTGCATAGTGATGAGCTTTCAGCTGGAATAACTAAACACACAAATAATATATCCTGATAGACGCCAATATGTAATACTTTTCTTACACTCATCTAACAGCACTTTTGACGCCATCACATCCTTTCTGTTGTGCAGGTTCTGCATGGATGCGGCAGCAAGTGCATCCAGGGACCGGGCTTTGACGCGGCTGACGCAGGACATCTGCCTGTACCCCATCCTCAAGATGTCCACCTCCTACCGCAGCGAGACTGTCATGGGGGACACGCTGGTCACCTCTCTCTGGCAGGATGACCTTTCACCCCAGATCTTCTATTTCAATATTCAGGCTGGAGGCAAAACAGCCTTCACCTCCACCATCAAGTTCAAATGCATTCCGTGCTCCAAGCTGTGAGAGAAATCGGTTTCAGTCTGGAGTCAGAAAGGATCTTGGGACAGATAGTTGCCTTTATGCCCATACATATTTGCACAGAATTGTCAGTATTCAATGAAGGATATAAATGAGCTTTTTGTTCATCCTCCCTGAGAATTTGGTGAAATAATAACCCACGAGATGGTTTAGGCTCTCACCACGAATGACGGGATCAAAATTCTCTTTGCTTTGGCTTTGATTAAGAGGACTCAAAGACTGTAAAAGTGTGTGGAACATATTCATAATGGTGATGGTTACGGCTCCGATGTTTTCTTACTGTTGGGCTTGTAATGTGCACCACATGATCGGCCTTTGTTGCCGTTGTCTGTCCAAACTGCCTCCTTCCAACTGTCAGGAGGGTCTCCTCCCCAGTCCTCGTCCTTTTGTCACATGATTTGAAAATGCAATTAGAATATTTTTTTTTTTTATTTCATGGCAGTTTTGTGGAGGTTTTTGTCATGTTGTTCTGGAAGGGTTTATAGTTTTAGCTGCTTTTTTCTTTTTCTTTTTGTTCTTTTTTGTGTTTTGTTTTTTGGGGGTTTTAATGCCTTTTTTCTTTCTCACGAGTGATTTTCTTTATCGGTCGAGAGCTTTTGTGTGAATTTTTTTTTTCATTTTAATTTTGCATTTTGATTTCTTCTTGTTTTATTGCTTTTTTTTTAGGATTTGAAAAAGAAGTCGAAAGTTATAAACAGTCTGTTGGATGAAACACATCATCATCATCATGTCTGCTGTGTAAGACTGGGAATCGTAATGCAGCTTCAGTTGTGCAGTGGGTGTGGATGTGTGGGTGTATGAGTGTGAGTGTGTGTGTATGAGTGTATGTATGTGTGTATCTGTGTTGGTGTATGTATATGTGTTTGTGAGTGTATGTGTGTATCTGTGTTGGTTTGTGTATATGTGTTTGTGAGTGTATGTGTGTGTGTGTGTGTGTGTGTACCAATGAGACATTAGTATTTGGAACGGTGTGCCGGTAGATGTTGTGTGCACACATCGTCACAGTCAGTGGATTGATGCCATTCGGTGACCCAATCGCCCCGAAAGTCTTTGTGGTAACTGTTTTAGGGGAGCTTTTGTATTTTTTTTTTTGATATGCAATTTCTGGCAACCTTCCCACGGCACTCATGCTGCACAGAACCAGACATCGACTTCTTTTTCTATTATCACGAATTGGAATTGCACACCGACCTGTTGACAGACTACAGCACCAAAAATCTGTTGATTGCTGTTCAATTGTTGCTTGAAGAAGTATAAGCTTAGGAGGGAGCTCTCTGCTCTTCTTTTTAACTTCTTTTCATGGATGGCTCCTATAGGATCCCCCCCACCCCCACCCCCACCCCCCGTGTAACGTGTGGCCCTAAAAAACCAGTTGGAGATTTGCTCTGCAGCAGTTTTTATTGATCTTTGCACCTTTTATTTGAAAGGGAGATTTTGATTATTTTCCATGATGCTCTTGAAGGATTTTCATTTTGTTATTTTATACAATTCTCCAGGTGTTACGGATCACAATGTACCAATTGGAACTCGATGCTTGTTATATGTACTTTTGTGTATCACAAATTACGAAAGAGTGACAGGGCAGGCTTTGGTCTGATTGGGATTTACCTGGACATCATTGTCTGCAAAATTTTGTCCAAAAATTGTATGGATGATAATGATAGTGATAGCTTCTCATTTTGTCTTTTTGATTGTTTGTTTGTTTGTTTGTTTGTTTGTTTTCGTTCATGTTTTGTTGTCTGTGCGGGTGGTTGGTTGGAGTCCCTGGTGGGCTCTTCTACTTCTGTTTCTTTTCTTTTACACTGAAGCTATTGTTTTACTTTTTCCCCTTTTCTGTGATGTCCTGTTTTTGTTGTCTTGTCTGCAACTCAATGCTCATC
>JBCIKM010017985.1:0-14097 GCA_039654465.1 Melibe viridis
ATCATCTTACTTTCCTCTTGGGCGCCTCTATGACCCTAGTGTGTCGTGGTGCCCTAAAACCACCAACAAACAAACAACAATCTCTTCACACCTAAATTTCTTCCTAGTCTTTGTAGAACTGGGTAGAATTATCAATTACATCATATCTGCCAGCTGGTTTTGTTACCACATTCCAGGACTAGGTGGTCCGACGTTTGGGCTTCCTCCTGGTAGTTAGGACAGAGAGGCGTCTTCACCTTTACCATTCAGAACATCAAATCTGCCATACACGCTTGGCGACTCTACTCCTGGTTGCCCTAAATTCTGCCTTGAGTGCAGGACTAACACTGTGCTTGATGATCTAAGTTTCAGTAGGGTAGAGTACCATACCCAAGGGCACAATGCTTCTTTGTTCCTTTATTGTCTGAAATGTTAGAGCTCATTTCTCACATTTGTTTTTTTTTACAATTAAACAATGTTCCGTCCAAATTTTATTTATATTAAAAATCCATATTTGATTTTTTTATTGTTCTATTCAAATGACTAAACTAGATAAGTAACAAACAGACTGTGATATCTTGCCTTTTTTATTATAGACAAACAGTTTTAATGTAGTTTACAACAATATCCGGTAGATTAGAGTCAAAATGTTTTATAAATATAGTTTATGGAAAGTGATATGGTGATATAGTGTAAATCTTTGTAATTATATACCCTGATTAACTCTACACTGACTGTGCTGGATTTTTCCTTGCGCACATTCATGACTTTGTTTTTTAATTATATCATCGTATGTATTGTACATGCAAAGCTTATTTATTGGCATTTATCTTTCCTTTCCTTAATTCTTGTTTTACCATACTCTGTTACATGCAGTGCAACATGCATTTGTTTAACAAGGGAGCCCCACACGTACACATAAATTTAACTGTTTCCTATGTTATGTTTTAATGTCATCATTTTTCACCAATTCCAAACCATTTGTTCCTCAAACTGTTGGTTTCTTGAAACTTTTCTCTTGTCCCACTAATTTTGACAAATGAATGTTGCACTGTTATATCATCATGCATATTTTTCTCAAACTAAGCCTTTTTCCTTAAAAAGTTGTCATTTTTTTATATTTTGTTTTTTCTCCACTTTTTTATTTTCTATAAGGAGGGAATACCTTCTTCATGTATTCTTTTGTGGTTATTAACTATAATTTTTTTTTTTTTTTTTGTGGGTCTTGCTAATCACATTTCACCTGTGCCAAATTGTGGTTTACAAATGGGTGGTTTTTATTTATAATGTGGGAATAAAAAGGTGAAGAGTTGATTATTGGGGGGTCTTTTTAGGGGTTTTTTTTTTTCTGGTTGAATTTTGAGAGTCTATTTTTAATATAGACAGGTGAAGAGTTGTTTATTTTGGGGTCTTTTTAGGTTTTTTTTTTTTTTTTTCTGGTTGAATTTTGAGTGTCTATTTTTAATATAGACGTCCACTTGTTGATGTTGCACTCAAGGAAACATGTTTTTGATCCAGAAACGTACCTGTATCTTTCTTTCATGATTTTTGCCCTGCAAGTTGCTTACAGAATTGGAAATAAAATACATTTTAAAAAAAAAGAGATTTAAAAAAACAAAAAAGAAATCAGACAATTCTTTTCCTTCTTTAGTTGTACCGACTGAAAAGAAATTTATTTCTTCATTGCTATGGTTTTTTAAAATTTGTTTTTATGTGTGTCTGATATCAACTGTGTGACAAAAATGTATAAGAGAAAGGGAGAAAGTGACTGATCTTTGAGAGGGATATTACTAGACCCATCATGTCTTGTCCAATTTGGTTGAGGAACAGTTCAAAGCGCCCCAATGCCTTTTACACCTACATAGATATCTCCTATTTTGGTTTTTGAAACAACAAGGGCAGATCATGATTTTATTGGTGTCTGAACAAGAACTGAAGCTGACTTTAAATTGCTCATGAATAAACCAATTGAAGCAATTAAATACTCCATGACTCTCCTCGTTAGGCTCAAACTCTATTAGGTAGGGTTACAATAAGAGAAAATGGTACAGACACAGTGCTGAGATGAGTCAAAGCCACTGAAAGAAAGATTAAAAAAACAAACAGGAAGGTTGGAAGTTGTTTGAGGAGCTAGGAAAGAATCATTTCACAATTTCCAGAACCGCTTGGTGGACTGATCATCTGCCTGTCTACATTCTTGTAAGAGCTCGGAGCTGGGTCCCACTGCTGAGGCGGTATGAAGGGATATGGAAAACAAAACAATTTCCAGAATCTTCTACAGTGCTCGTTCACATTCATGCTCTCTACTTAATGTGCAGTTAAACAGCCTTTTGTGCCATTGTGTCTGTAGATCTGTCTTTGATGTTGTTTTAGGGGCCTTATCTTTTTCTTCTGCTTTTTTTGTTGTTTTTTTGTAATGTCAATGTTAAAAATAATAATAATAAAAGTTACTTTATTCATCACCAAGGCGAAATTTGTTTTTAGGGTCTGTCCCAAGGGAAGACTGGGACAACCCAGACGGCAGCCGTAGTACAGCGCCGCAGTGTCGTTAGCCCAATGGCTCTGAAGGGAATCCAACCAAGGCTCTTCAGCATGGGAGTCTGGAGCTCCACCAACTGAGCAATCGAGCCTGGGAAACCTTTGTGAGGTGTATGTTTTTCCTTCGTAAATCATCTCCTCACGAAGAGTTATCTCATGTTTTGTTTTGTTATCCTCATCCCTTCATACCGCCTTAGCAGTGTTGGGACCCAGTTCCAAGGATATGGAAAACCTCTGGATCACAAGAAATTAAGACAGGCAGATGATCAGTCCACTGTGCCTAATCTTGTGTGGCATAATGAGCAATACAAAACAATAGTTGCTGTTGCCTTTGGTGGTATCTGCTCAATGAGAAAGACCAATGAGCAGATTCACCGCAGGGCAGTGAAGAATTATTATCTCATACGGGATCCAAATTTTTTCTTTTCTTTTATCTAATCCTGTCATCTTGCCTTCCCTTTGGATGTCTCGCACCCTAAAAAAGCAATGAAAAAAGAAATCAGACAATTCTTTTTCTTCTTCAGTTGTATTGACTGAAAAGAAAAAACAAGCCCCAAACAACAAAGTTACGGAGAAGAGAGATAAATAAATGTGGTAACCAATTTTTTTTTTCAACTTTTCCATGATGATGGTCTCCCTGAAAACTTGAATGCACATAGCTAGAACTAAAAGGGAAAAAATAAGTAAGCAGTGAAAAGCAAGCAAACAAGCAAAGAAACAAACACCACCAATTACAAAATCAAACAAACAGAGACAAAGCAGAAAAAATAGTTGCCTGTTTTTTAATGATCAAACATTAAGAGCATATGCACTCAAGGAAAGGGTTGAAATAAATTGAAAAAAAAATCACTCCCAAAAAACAAGCTCAGTGAATTAGTGAATCAATAGAAATGACTGCAATTCTGATGATTTTATTCAATCAATCAGCAGAGAAGCACAGAACTGATTGTGCTGAAAAAATACTATGCTATGTAATCAATAAATTTTGACTTAAAAAAGCAATGGATTGCAGGCTAAAAATCAATAAACCTAAAATCATGCATGTTAAGTGGAAATATTCCATAGTCCGATGATTTAAATATTGAATAACCGCTAGGTTATGATTTGCTGTTGTCAATTGAATAAATGGAAAAGCATGTGTGAGAAGTAATGCTTGTTGGCTAATTTCCTGATAATTTAATTTCTGCTTTATGAATCTTTAACTCGTTGGCAGAAAAGAAAAAAAATTGAAAAAAGGAGCATACACTGAGAAAATCTGCCAAACAGCAAAAGCAGCAGCAGCAGCAGCAACAACAACAACAACAGCAATAACAAACCCACCCACTAGAAACAAACGAATCAAAACAAAATTGAACCAGTGATTAAATATACAACACAACATCAATAAATGAAGCAAATGGCCTTAAAATGGTCAAACCAACAATAATAAATGGAAAAGAGCGATAGGTTTATTGTTATGAAAAATTGGGGGTGACAACTCTTGTGACTCATGGCTCCGAATATAAATTGTTTTTGTTATTTCCCTTTGAACATCAATTGCACTCGGTTTCCTCGCGGTCTATGGGAGGTAAAAAAAATAATAAAGCCTTACGTGGTTGTCTCCCTCAATAAAAAATTATAAATAAATAAACTCGATCTCCCTAACCTCGTTCCCAATAAATTTGCTTTGTTACCATGAAAAATGTTATTTAAAAAATGAATCTCGAATGCAGGAAATAAGGATTATACTGAACTTGTAAATAGATCTAAATAAATCATCACTTTTAGGATTAGCATGAGAAGGTGATTAAGTGTGGTGCGAGTCATCAAGACAAGTGAATAAATGGAACATAAAAAAAGAAGAAAAAATAGCAATAATCGACATGAATGATCCCTGTTCTTATGCTGTTCGCATTGTCACATAGCAAAGGCCACGGTGTTGTGTCCTTCCTTGGGTAAAGCACTCTGACCCATTCACACCGTCACAGCTTGCTCAGGTGTTAACAAAAATAAGCATTAATTGCACCTTTTTGTGCCTCACGTCCAGGTTGTCCCATTCATTAATACCTATAATAGGGGGACGAAAAGAAAACAAAAGATTAGGAAAGGAACAAGAGGCAAACGTCATAAGAAAAGAAACAAAACATCAAGCAAGCAAACGAGCAAACAAACAAAAAACAACATTAAGAATAACAAGAAAAATGAAAAGTACACCCCAAAACAAACAAACAAAAATAACAACAGACAAACCAAAGCCAAAAAAAAAAAAAAAAGAAAGAAAAAAAGAAACCCCCAAATAAACAAAACAGATCGATCCCCCCACACCCACCATACAATTTATTTTTTAAAGGTATACACAACAATAACAAGCAAACGAATAAATAATTGGCAAGCAATAGACATAAACAAACAAACAGGCAAAAGAATAAGCCAACACAAAAACGAAACAACAGCAATAAAAACAAAACACAATAACCAAAACCAAAACAAGCAAGAGAGAGAGAGAGAGAGAGAGAGAGAGAGAGAGAGAGAGACGCACACACACACGACAAATACACACACATATACACAAAGCAATCCACATTCCAACTTTATCATTCAGAATATTGCTCATGCAAGAATCAAGTCGGAACTCTAACAATGTCTGACTACTTACATCAACTTTTGAGGATGCAACAGGGCCTTCCGGACATTGTGACTTCGACCTGCGTGTATGAAGGGAGATAACTCACCGATGATATTTCTGATTTTGACTGATTTTGTCATGTGATATATTGAAACTCTGATCAAGTTGGGTTTTGTTGTTGTTGTTGTTGTTGTGCAGATATCATGTTGTGCATTGTTTGGGAGAAATCGTACCGACCTGGATTTGTCCTTGAGTGGTCTCCCCAATGACCCACAGAGGTTCAAGTTAAAGTTCCAACTGAGCAAAAATGCCGTTTTGCAACTGGTCAGTGGGCTCATTCAGAAGTTGAAACTTTTACACGAATGTGCAGACACTGTGGTCTTGGTGAACCCGCTATTTTGTTTTCCTGTCTGAGAGAGAGAGGGAGAGAAACACGGAGAGCGAGAGAGAGACATAGAGAGAGTGCGGGGGGGGGGGGGGGGGGAGAGAGAGAGAGGGAGAGAGAGAGCAATGAGCAGCAGTGTTATTTCTTCCATTCAAACAGAACACAAAAGAGAACATAGCAGGCGTGTTGTGTGTAGTGTATCGTGACTCGTAGCCTACACACCTGACGTGACAGCAAGCTGCAAACTGCAGGGGATGTACCGTTCTGTCCTTCTTTCACCAGTCGCTACACACACACACACAAAAAAGGCCAGGGATTTGCCAATAGACAAGAGAGGTAGGTACTTTGTTGTTTTTTTCATTGGAGGTTTTAGGGCCCCACGACACACGAGGGTCATAGAGGAGTCCATGGAAAAGTAAGATGATAGAATTAGTTCAAAGAGAGAACACATCATACCACAAACTGCAGAGAGATGATTTTCTCTAAAATATAAATATCATCTCTCAAAACAAGTATCGACACCACAGAGAGATGATTTACAATGACAAAAAACAGTGTCTCTCGTTACAAAAGAAAGCCGTGGCCATCACAAATAACAGCATTAAGGTCCAGAATGACCCAGGATCTTTAAAACTCCTTTGTGTATAAAAGTTCTCAGTACCACTAAGTTGTATGCGACCCAAGAGTTATGTTCCAACAGACATGAAATAGAGGATGACAACTGACAACCTAACAAGATAACAAAAATATGACACATAAGAAAGGGGGACAATTAAGACGATAGCTCCAGTGTAAAAGAAAAACAGAAGTAACAGAGCCCACCAGGGACCCCCACCAACCATCCGTCGCCGCCGTTGGAGGGCTTTCACCTCCTAAGGAGTCATAGAGAAGCCCAGAGGAAAGTAAGATGATAGAATCAGTACAAAGATGGAACAGATCAAATCACAAACAAAAAATTAGACACATAAGAAAATTGGAAAAGTAAGACGATAGCTTGAGCATGAAAGAAAAGAAACAAAAGTTGCAGTGGCCACCACGGAGGAGGAAAACTGAGAGGAGGGCTCGAGCAATAAGATAAGAAACCAAACTAGAGGAGCCTCCCAGGGACTACCACCAAACCATCACCTTTCTCACTCGAAGAATTACGAATAACATAGGAACTGGAACTGGAAATAGATCTTGTTCTCAATTTCAAAGACGAGGGGATAAAAAAAAAAGTTCAAGCTTTAAAATAACAACCCAACCAGAAAAAGAAAAGGAAACAAAATGCAGCTGTAGCCAACCGGTTTTATTCAGAACTCCTGTGTTTGCAGTAGAAACCCTCATAATTTGAAGAAAAAAATATATATTAAAAACCAACAAAAACTAATAAATAATGATGATAATAATGATATTATTAGGTAAAACGGTCGCAAAGATGCCACAAGTCTGGATCGATTTGAAAGCAATGGACTCATCCATTCTTATATTGCAGTCCAGCTTTGGCATAGAGTTTACACACAGTGACAGCCCTTGGAGGCCCACGAGCCTTACATTGGACAGGTCAGGTAGGACAAAGAATGTATGGCATTGATGACAACCACCTTGATGACACCCACATTGATGAATCCCACCGCTCACAGGCTTAACAAAAGTCACAAAATACAATTTGTTTGTTATTTGTTTACTGGTGGTTTTCGGGCCCCAAAACACACAAGGGTCAAAGAGGAGCCCAGAGGAAAGTAAAATGGTAGAATGAGTTGAAAGAGGGAATAAATCAAACCATAAATATAAAAGAGATGATTAAAAAAAAAATCAATATCATCTCTGAAAAAATATACGAACACAACAGAGAGATGATTTACAATGACAAAAAAATATCCTCTTTCCTTACAAAAATAAGCAATGGCCATCACCATTAAAGCATTATGGTCCAGGAAGACCCTGGATCTTCAAACCCCCTTTGTGTACTCAAGTACTCATTACATTTAACTTATGACCATGAAGTAATATGCCAAAAGGTATGAAACAGGGGATGACCACTGAAAACCAAACAAGACAACAAAAAACAGGACACAAAAGAAAAGCGATGACCCAAACTTGAAAACCGAGTGAGTCAATCGGATTCAGAGAGCGATTAAAAAAACACGAATGAGAATGTGGTTCTTGCAATTTCCATGAAACATGAATGACACACATCAGGACAATGAGTCTCACTACAATAGCTGACACAATCAGACATGTCAATGATATGGTTAAACACATGTTCCAAATGCTATGTCACAGCATCACTAATGGATGAATGAGTGATACACCTACACAGGGTCACACAAAGTTCGCCAATGATAAAATGACCGACCTAACAAGACACAAATTCACATAATATTATGAAGGAAAAGTTCACATTTGAACCAAAGGCACACATATAAAATACTATTCACACAGGAATGAATGACAGCCCTACCATGGAACCCGTGAAAACAACCAAATGAAACCAATCATCCAGGCGTAACTGCTTCTCCCCCCCCCCCCTCCCCCCGCCCTTTCTTAAATCAACATAAAATATTTTTAAAAAAATTAAATGACAAGAAATTCAATAAATGATCACACATTGCTACACGATGGAAAAGTTTTGAGGCTTACCGCATGACAAAGAATTAGAAAAAAAATGAAAAGTATACAAAATTAAACTATGAGCTAGGAATACTATTAGAAGAGGCATAAAATTTAAATAATCTCATTGAAAAATGTAATCAAAATTTTAAATGGTATATATTATATTTTATATCAGTGTAGTGATACACAAGGAGAAACAGAACAGCAACCACATAAGACACCCCTCCTGCTTTTAAGAAGAACTTACACAGTCTATTACCCTGTCTTCCAGATAAAAACAAATGTCAGTCTTCCAGTCTTTGTGTTCTAATAACTCATTGTGTAGCCAAGAAAATAGCTTCCGCAATAGAGTCTCATCAGAGGGGACTAACATATTTTACTGGTACTGTTACCTTACATACAGTTGTGTCAATTCTCTGCCTGATTCGGCCATACTGGCTTGTGACTTGAAAAAGTAACTGCACAGCAAGTCTTCTATATGATAATATATTAAATATAAGCAACATTTTTGCTGATGACCAGACATAAAGTAAAAACTCGTCTTGCAGGAAAACTTTCTGAATGTTGATCAATTTATTGGTTACAGACTATTTATTGGTCATTCCACTACCAGCTACTAGAGCCATATCATGTTCTATTTATGCATCCCTGAAAGAAAATACAACTCAACAATAAATATCACACCTCCCTTGTGGGAACACATGCGACTATGTAGCCTTTGTATCTTCTAAAAATGACAGAGCATTTAACAGTTTCTAAGCTCTTTTGTCTTTCTGAAAGAGCAGACACCATGATATACCACTCTTGTGCTCCAGAAAGAACGCATACAATTTTAGATTTTGTTTTCCTTATATGTACAATGTTAACATTAGTTTAGACACCTCCCATCCAGTTTTCAAACAAATTTAATCTGCCACACTCACTGAGGTATTTCCACGATGAGCACCTGTAATTGATTCAGATAAGAACATCAATATTTGTGACAAGGCTAGCCACCATTTTAAATGAGTAAAGAGATGTGTCCTGAAAGGGACATTGCACACTGAAGCATTGCTCAGATCATCATCCTTTCCACATTGCCCTGGATTTCAATTCACCAATTAAAACAAAAGAGCATAAAGCATAACCAAAATCACAAGGTCTTATTTACACAAGGAATATCATTAGTCAAAAAGAAAAGCAAGTTTATTTATTCCATTTCATTACAGGAATCAACACAAAAACACATAGCCTACAAATCTCCAATTGAAACGATTCTTTTTTCATCAGAGTATCAGATGGGTGTATAAAAAACAGAAATTCTACTTAATGTAATTGCCACAGTCAACCTTTGTGAGAGTGTTTCGGAAGCTTTTTTCAAACAACTGGAACTGTAGCCATTCCATTGATCCCCCTCATTGTCTCCAGATGCAGCAGTTTTATGTCAGTCTCACCTCTTACAAAAATGTCTAAAATTCAAATCTCGATCATGAGAAGTCATTTCCCTTTCTCAAACAAGCAGTTCAATTCAAACACAAAGGGTTTTGTCTCAGACAGACTTTTCCAATGGGTCAGCTATTTACTATTTTCTCAAAACTGACAGAAATTTCTTCGATTAAGCTCCTATTTATACAGTTGCATTGAAGTTATATTGCAAGACCCTTGCTTACGAAGGAGACATCTGGACACTCGTCATAGGGGAGCTGACAAAGGCAACAACATAGTGAACAAGCAGCAACACAGTTTCCAGCAAGCGCCTTTTGACCACTGGGCTATTATTATCTTAATGAAGCCAAAGATGAAATCTTTTGTAGTTATTGTTCTCAGGAATGAAATAAATTGCATTCCTTTTTGACTTTCCCTTAAATAATGCTCAAATTTCAACAGAAAGTTGCTTTGAGTTGGTCCCAACAATTTTCACACCAATGGAGAAAAAAACCCAATAATGAATGACAATTATGGTCAGATAAAAAAAAACCTTACAGATGACACATGCCACAGGATATGTGAAAACTGAACCCCACAGACGACACATGTGACAGGATGTGTGATACAAAACCTCACAGACGACACATGTGACAGGATGTGTGATACAAAACCCCACAGATGACACATGTGACAGGATGTGTGATACAAAACCCTACAGATGACACATGTGACAGGATGTCTGAATACAAAACCCCACAGACGACACATGTGACAGGATGTGTGATACAAAACCCTACAGATAACACATGTGACAGGATGTATGAATACAAAACCCTACAGACGACACATGTGACAGGATGTCTGAATACAAAACCCTACAGACGACACATGTGACAGGATGTCTGAATACAAAACCCTACAGACGACACATGTGACAGGATGTGAGAGTATAAAACCTTATAAAATGCACATGTGACAAGCTTGGCTGAATACAACCAATCAATTCCAAGTGATTGGTTTCATTGCCTGCAAAATTCAATATAAAGATATTGGTGTATTGATAAATAATGGATCTGTTTTTGATAAGTATTGATTGGCTAAATACGCAATTCTTTGCACAAACTATAAGTTATGTCAAACTTCGTACAACAAATCTTTGTGTATCCAGAGAAGCAAAAAGCCACAACCACAGGGCATTGGACATACTGAATTGTAGGAAGAAAAACAAACAAACAAACACACACACAACTGAACATCAAATCAACATTTTGCATAGCAAGCTCTATTTGCAAAGATTGGTTCAGGAAAATCCCAGAGTAAATAAAGTGGAAGGAGGATGTGAAAATGGTAACAGTGATATATGCTGAGCTCAATCAGTCACCCTGTCAGTCAGTCATCCAGTCGCCCTATCAGTCAGTCATCCTGTTGATCTGTCAGCATTCTAGTCAGTCATTAAACCATCACTCAATCATCAGTCAATACAAACTTTATAAATGACTATGGCAACCTTTTATAGGAATTTTGTGAATTTAACATATTTTCAACACTGCAGTTGAAGTTTGGCAAAAAATCAAAAAACAAAACAAAACAAAAATGAATTAAAATACAGACCGAAAAACAAAAAATCCACCCAAAAGACACACGCAGAAAAATGAAAAAAATATCACATCAGATTCAAGAGTTTTAAAAGATACATCTGTTCACAAACACAGAGATCAAAACATCATTGAAGAAATTGAAAGAAAAAGAAAACAAAACAGCAACAATTCAGCACGGCAGTTTCAAACCTTTTTCCTTCACCTGGAAGGGAAAATTTTGTAATTTACAATGAAAAGAAAAAGAAAGTACCTGCTAAACTAAGCAGTGCAGTAGCAGAGCCTTTGAAAAAGAAACCCCAAGTGGTGTCTATATCGTAGCACCCGTGAACATCATGCCCTCTGCAGCAGCACAATTCAAAACTCGACCCTCATCCCATCATATTCCAGAATGCTCATTATCATAATGAATATCACAGGCTTCACAATATTTTTGACAAAAAAAACAACAAAAAAGCAATTTTATATTATCATCGTTAACCCACATCTGGCATATTTGTTATAAAAATTGAAAAGCCCCGAAATGTAATAATGTTAATGCACAAAAAAACAAAACAAAAAACAAATCCAAACTCAAAAGCCCTCAAAATGAAGAAGAACGATTCCCCTTACAGGTCCCTGTGATAAACAATGAGCCCGCAGACTAACATACCAAGCTGGAAAGAAAGAAAGACTAACACTTACAGTTGGAGGAGAAAGACTGAAGGTCATCACATACTGCAGTCATGAGTTGAGCAAGGGGGATGCAAGAATGAAACAGAACCGAAGAGGACACCTAATAAGATAAGCCAGCAGCTTGAAGGAAAAAATCTCTTCAAGTTACCAGCATCCAGCGAGTTGTCCCTGGACGGCTACTCAGTAAGATCCAGCACCCATCGTGGTTACTGGCAGTAACAGAAGAGATACTTTTTCATCCAGATTCTGGCGGGCTCACATTATAGATATGCAAGTGACTTCCAATGAAATTCTGGGATTCTTTCGACAATCCTATCCTTTCGTCTCGTGCTCTTGAGCTTGTGAGGAGCCTTCTTTCCTCTTATTTATGATTCTACACAATTCTTCTGTCCTTTTATGACGGCACAAGAATCCACCGGTTTTTCGGTGGATCCACAGAGGTATGGCAGCCCCGAGATACACATTGATCAAATTGTGGAAGCGCACCAGTAAAACATTTCTTTTACGAGGCAGAGAGGTATTTCTGTGTTGCCACTCTAACTCGAATATATGAAGATGAGAGAGACGTTTACTGTTTTTTCCACAGCTTGTGTGGCATTAAACCTGGATTTCAATGAGCTAATGGACTCCATGAGGAAAAAAAAAAGAGACACCAAAGATAACATCAAGAAAGAATAAAGTTAAAGGTAACATTTTTCTGGGACCGCAGCACACAAAACAAGATACTTTGGATTAAGGGGGCAGGTACAGATGCCAGTTGTCAAGAAATTAGGCATGTGGGGGGAAAAAAAAAAAAAAAGAGAGAGAAAAGAAGAGCTAAGAATACAAATATCACCCATTATTTCAGTTTTGAAATATAAGAAACACACTGGTTAGAAATGTGAGCAAATCAGTGTTACAAAAAGCAAACAGGCCAGAACAGGCTTCCACCACAGAGAGAGGAAGCTGTTGAGAATAAATAAGCATTATTGAGTAACCCTCTTCAATACAGGCCATGACAGCCTTACGGCAAGTGATGTAGACCTGTACAAATACAAAGGGAACGGCATCGTGGCTCTGGTTGGTATGGTGACCAAATCACAATTCGTGACACTGACAGAGTACAGTTCCTACTACTGTCTTTGCCTGTCACAGAATATTGTTTTACCCCTATTCAGCGCACCGCGGTGCAGCCACTTAACAGGTGGTGCTATGACAATGACAAGTGACGGTACAAAATGTATAACAAAAACAAAACAATACATAAGTCTAAAGATCAAAAGCGACTACGAGATATATGTCTTAATGATCCATCATAATTCACAATACCAAATATATGACGCTATGACGTATGGTTTCGAGCAAAAGTTTTCAGCTTTCAGTGATGATGGTAACAAAACATGTAGTAGAAGACAAAATTTGGACATCTCACAATACAGTGCAGACACAAGCACATTTTTGTGGGGCTTTAATTAACAAAAGCTTCATTTTCTACACTATTATAAGGGAGGAATTTCTCCAAAGAGCACTGTTTTCTTCTTTTTGATAATGCATGTCTCAAACAAACAAGTATAAGTGAACCTGCAAGCACCAATTTTATAAGCATATGGTGCACTTCATAGGGATAACGATAATAATATGGTAGCCGTATCCAGTCTTTGCCTTGCCCGCCCCGCCATAGCAATGGATGGGGCTGGATCTGCGATGATGATGATGATGATGATGACTACAATGATGAAAAAGCTAATGCAGATGATGAAGATCATAATCATGATGCTGAAGGTGAAATACATAAATGACGACTGGATCAGTGGCGGAAGGCATGGATGGTGAAATCACTAGCTGGCCGATGGGGCAGACCCACTTTGGGAGTTGTCCGATCTGAAATACACAACAAAAAAAGATCCAAAAGTTGGTCAAATGAGCTTGAAGTTGGATAATGATATAACATAGAACAAATTGTAAATTGTTCAGATGGAGACAATTTACTAAACATAGTGATTATTTGTACACCTGAATAAGTGGTAATGACATCAAACAATGTCACTTTTAACACAGATGGCACTTCTGTTCATTTGTCGCAAAATAGCAGTGAACCCCTCTCTGAAACGTGATTTGCTGTGCTGTATAAAAAACTTACAACGCTATTATTATCCTAATCAATATTATCCTAAAGAAAACGAATAAAGGTGTTTTTCTTGAATTAAAACTTACAGCACTATAATTATCCTAATCAATCTTGTCCTAATGAAAACTTATAATGGTGTTTTTCTTGAATTAAAACTTACAGCACTATAATTATCCTAATCAATCTTGTCCTAATGAAAACTTATAATGGT
>JBCIKM010018096.1:0-16552 GCA_039654465.1 Melibe viridis
GGCGGAGGAGTTCGGTAACACACAGACAGACAGACAGACAGACAGACAGACGGACAGTCGGAAAATTTATAATAGATAGACAAAAAGACCAATCAAACCAGTTTGTTTTGCCCTTACCATTCTTCTCCACACGAGTGAGAGGCTTTGTCCCAGAATATACCTCACTCAGCTCCTGAATCCGTTCTGATCCTTCCTTCTTGTATTGTTCCCATTTGTCTTCTTTCTCCCCAAGCATTTTCTTGAACATCTGGTATGGAAAAAAAAAACAAGTGTTGACTATTGATCAACCAATTTAACCACATAATACATTCCATTTTTTTGAAAGTCTTTATTTACCTTAAAACATTTGAATTTTAGTAGAAGACTTGAGTCAATCTTTTATTACTCTGAGTGCAAAATGCTTCTTTACAAAACTAAGTCCAAATTAAAAAATCTTATCTTGATGCATATTACCAAACATTGCATTGTCATTTATGAAGTCTGTTTTAATTCAAAAGAGTCTCACTATAAATTTACATAATTAACTGGAATAAAAACCTATTTATTTAAATCTTCTACGGGGAACAAGTTACTGAACTAAACACATTTATTGTTGAACATTCAACTTTTTTTTTAACTTATGAGAATTACAAATTTAAAAATTCATGACACAAACCTCCTTCAGCTTGAATTCAAACTGGGCAATATTCAAAAGTAATTCAAAAACAGTCAATGCATTGAATTTGCTGTCAGTCAAAACTTGGTCCCGAACTTGCTTAATTCGCTTGTTCAACTCTGCACCTGTGAAACATTATGTGACTGTTAAATGATACATGTAAAATTGTGAACAAAAGCAAAATCCATTCAAAATGTACAAAACAGTTTTGCTGATAAAATATCATACAAAACATTAAAGAAAAGAAACATCAAAGATAAAGGAAATGACCAAGCCCTTGAATGAAGGAAAACTTATGTGGCTGACCTTATCATCATTCATGTGAAAGAATAGGGCATCACTCAACATTAACAAAATTCAATAACAAATCTTTTCTGCTAAATTCCCTAAAATAAAGCAAATCCTTTCTCAAATTTTCCCAAAATAAGTGTTGTATGGTTTATGTTTTGGTGGAAAATTTAAGTTTCAAAACGTTAAGATCAACCAAATCAGATCAAGAGAGAGTGATGAATTAAGGAATAATAAATCAATCCAAAGAAATATAAGCTGTCCTTCACAGTGATCTTGATCTCAACAAAAGTAAGATACTCTAGGGTGCCAAAATATCTCCCAGACAATTACTTAGTGAGCCATAGCCTATTTTGGTGCAAACTAAGTTTCAAATTTTGAGGATGCTAAATAACCTGCTATGACAAATGCAAACGGATTCTTTAATTCTTTTCAAAGACCGACAAAAAAAAATCATTTCCTTTTCTAAAACAAACACAGACTACTTATCTTAAAGATCTAACAATAGTAGCAAGAGTAAGTTTATAAAAATAAATTATGTGAACTTAATTTGAAGTTAACAATCTGTTTCTCTGTGTTACCATGAATTAGAACAAAAATACTTAAATATTAGCAGTTACATGTAAAATGATTCATATCTCTAATACAGTATAAAAACTGCTATGTGACTTTTTGATGAAGCAAAGGAAAAAGTTAAAACAGAGAAGATTATGGTAAAAATATAAGAAAACACAAAGGGCAAACTCATTATTCCTTTAAGGTATAGAATACTCTGAGTTGATCAAAAAGAATGATGTGATCATAACAAGTGATCCTCGACTGATTTACTGTTCTTCTTTCAAACTTCCTGTGACAGGGCCTGGTCAATATGAGATAGATAATTTAGTTTTCTCTCTTTTTTAAAAACGTACAGCTGTCACATGCACAGAATTTGAAGATCACTCATTCATCAATAGGTAGGCAGGAAATACTTCCCTCATAAATAATCAGATGTCTTTAATGGAGAAGAAAATAATCTAC
The DNA here is from genome assembly GCA_039654465.1 of Melibe viridis. Taxonomy (NCBI): domain Eukaryota; kingdom Metazoa; phylum Mollusca; class Gastropoda; order Nudibranchia; family Dendronotidae; genus Melibe; species Melibe viridis. Next base: position 1,964 of record JBCIKM010018096.1, read on the forward strand.
CTTTCTCATTTGATCAGTATTGTTTGAGGCCTTTTAATTGAAGAAAATTTAATTCCATCTAAATAGTTCCTGACATTGCTTTAGTTATAAGTATATATAGTTGTCTCTACATGAGGGACAAATCTAAAACACATTTTTCAATCTGTCTCAAGGTTCAAGGTTCATGGGAGATTAAAAGAAATGAAGTTGGGTAAAACTTATAAAAAAGGTCAATGTTTTAATTCATTTCACATTGCACACTCAGCACTCAGCATGATAATCCCAAATGACCCGTAACCCTCCCCTTTTAGTGTTGAATATCCTTTTTGGGGAACCTCTAGAGCCACTGACACACAGGTATAATCACACAGAGATTGAAAAAATTCAAATCAAATTGGGCAATGAAGAGAAAATTTTATACTGAGTGATATTAAATAATAATATTTTACTTTGATGAACAAATTAGTGCTCATAAATAATGAAGGCCTATGAAGAAAACTGTTGGTCCCAAAACTTAACCTTCAGAAAAAACGGGTCAAGTATTAAATTTGGGTACATCCCTGCAGTTCATACAAGTCACAATAAAACTGTTGATTTATTGTTAAGATTAATCTCAGGATGACTAATGTGCCTTAGATGCCATGCAAGTTTTGTGAGGATGAGAAAGGAGTGAAACTCTGATGGACCGTATAAGTGAATAACGTGGTACTTTAAGTCAACAAACAATTCTATATGATTTTTTTGTTATTTAGTCAAAACAATAACTTTGAGACATGATTAAACATGTAACTTTAAGCAAATCTGACAACTTGTTAGTTCAACTTCTGGGTCTTTATTATTATCCACTTGAGATCTTTTCAATGTCCACTCCCTCTCAGGACTTTGCTGGCTAGGGTGAGAGGGTAACAAAGGACAGGGTTTGAAATTACCTGGTTGGTTAAAGCCTAAGTATATAGAACAACATGGTTAGTGACAATATAATGGAAAAGAGATTTTAAAAAATAGAAATCACAGAGTGTGCAGCTTCAGTGATATTTAGAATTTCAATTTACAAACAAAATGAAAATCAAAGTAAACAATAGAAAAAGAATAAATATTTTCTTAAGTATATGAGAGGTTCTTTTTCATAAAGAAATCAAATGACACAAAATTTTATGGGTATAGAAATATTTTTTTTTTTCATGCATAATTAAAGAAGATTGTTGAAAGACAAAACTTTCAAAGCACAACATATAATTCAAACATTCAAAATAAAATTGATATCAACAAACAAACAAAGAATATAACAAAAAAGTGGGTGTTAGACAAATTTTAAAAACAAAATGAAACCAAAGTCATACTTGGAGCCAAAGCAGCAGAATGTAACATCAACCATCTTAGAGTCACATTGCCTTCTCGTAAAACGTTCATCAGTTTCTGAATAGAATCCAGCACAAACTCTTCTTTCAAAACACCCTCCTTCAGGTATTTGTTCAATGCAGGCTGCAGCCTCTCCATTTTCTGAGCATATTTCACAGACTTAAGAGGATAAAAAAGAATAGCTTTTGAGGAAAAAAAACAGTTTTTTTATCAACACCTGGCATTAAACAACATGTCAACTTTTCTATATCGAGGGAAGAAAACATGAAATTTACAAAGAAAAAATTTGCAAAAGAATGTCAGCAGATGAGCATCTGAAGCAGTAAATCTTAAAAATTAATTGTCAAAAGCAAATTGTCCTGTCAGTGGAACAACTATGCAACTGGCTATGACCAAGTCAATACAAAGTAGGCTAAAAAAAAATTTAAATGTGAAAGGATTTCATTTTGAAATTCTATTAATTATTGGTTTAAAATGAAGACAGAAAGTCTTACCTGCTCACGAATGTTGCTGGTGGAAAGTGTGTTACTCAGAGCCGTCATGGCTGCCTTGTACGGGGCCCAAGCATCCATCAGATTGACCGTCATGCCCATGTAGATGCTGATAACCTGGTTTGAAACAAAAATTCTTCCTTGATCACATTCAAAGTCTGATGGTGTGTCTCAAATTTAAATACCAACCAAGCTAAGGTATAAATAATAATCTTGAACCAATAGAATTAAAATTGGCAAAAATCTACCACCCATCAATAATGCCAATGAATTCGATTGCGTTTAAGAAGACATTAGACATTAGTTGGTTGGGGTTTTTGGGCAGTGTATGGAATAACATTTCAAACAAACAAAAAACCACAAAAAAACAAAAATTGGCCTAACAAAAATTGGCCCGTCTGCATGTGAACTCAAAAGTGCCACAGCCTAGGCGCCAATGAAGGGAACAGATTATTAATCGAGCCAACATTCGATACCAACAGGAATCACCCATGTTGTTCATGGCAAACCACGATAGCCCCGGCAAGGGCTTGAACCCACACACTTTGGCATAACACCTTACCAACTGAGCTATTGGGACAAAAATGCAGACATAAGAAGACCGTTTAAATATTTGCTTCTTATCATCATAAAATTAATTTGAGAAAAAGTAACTTCTTTTTTTTTATTGGAAGTACTTCACTGCTGCCCTTCCATGCCAAGAGGCACAACAGGTATTAGGCTACACCTTGATAAAATAATAGTATTTCAAAATTAAAGTAAAAAATATTGGACAAAAACTTGTAAACATGAAAAAAACAAAAAGAAAATCTTGATAAATCTACAATTAAGACAGGTTTAAAAAAGCAACACTGTGGGAAAACAGCAGTGTAAGATATTCTTTTAATCAAAATTAAATAAATGCTTTCAACATTTGGCAGCTGATGAACAACATACCCAGTTGTCAGGAAAGTGTTTATCTACGATCTCTCTCATCTTGGCTTGCTGTGAGTGCAAGATGTCTGGCTGGTAGGGACAATCAGAACATTACTTGGATGAATTAAATAAAAATGGTCGTAAGTCCCTAACAAATTATAAAATCAAAGCCATTATTTTCAAAAGGTGGATATTTTTTGCCTCAATTTTGTTTGAAGTAATGATATTATACACAGTTATTTTGTAAATAATCTTCTACAAAAAATAACAAAATAACCCAGAGGAACTTGTCATGCATTGCTCTGAAAAATAACTTTATCACATTAATATTAATAATTCAAGGGATCGAACTAAAAAAGAAACAATATTATCAAAAAAAAAATGACATTCATTACCTCAAGAAGTTGGACAAACATGAAAATTGCAAAAATTTAGCCTTATCGGCAGAAAACAGTACAAAGGTTTTATTTTCCAAAACAATACATAAAAGTATACTATGCTATCGACCACACAGCCTACAAAATATTATCTTCATCAACAAGAGGCCAAAATAATTATACACTTTTTCTTTCACTTTTAGATTCAGGTACTAAGGGTGGTTAAAACAAGTTGAGGAATACCATTTTATACAGACTATAAGATTATGTATTGGACATGCTAGGATTTTCCCTGCATTGGATTTACTTTTGCCCTCTGCTTCCAGTCAAGATACAGTCATTGTATTTTCTCCCTCGTATTGCTTGATTCAAAGAGTTACAGAGTATCATAAATAGGTTTAGAGAGATCTACACAGTGGTGATTCTCAGTTCACTGACCAAGAAATCACCCCATGAGCTGTTCCGGGAGGAACACTGCAGTAGAGCCTGTGGACGCAGGATTTGATTCCTGGCATAAAGTAAGGAACCGCCACCTATAACCTTGAATAGCCAACCATTGCTGACAACATAAGATGCAGTATAGAGAGGATGCTTAAGGATTAGGTAGTGAAGTGAGTAGAAAAACAATCAGCAACAGCTGATGTGACACAGAGTTTAACTTACCTGGAAATAAAGGATGACATAAAGCATACTGGCTTGGGTAGCCAAGGCAGTGCTACGATGTTCAGGTTGTGGATAAGCTGAAATCTGATTGTACAAGTCATCAGATCGCAAACGCCCAATCACCATATCCACATACTCTGGATTCAACCGTACACGACTTAAAGAAAAGGAAGAAAAAAAGATGTATATAACGTCAGTTTTTCCTACATAACTAGACAGATGTCAATGATTTTTTACTGATGATGTATAAAGGCTGATAAATTTCTGAAAGCTTGAACCTCTGACAAGTTTTAAAAACCTTGACGCATACCCTGTTTAAATACGATACTTCACTTAAACACATATTTTCTTGAGAGAAAAAAATTGACAAAATAGTAAATTCCTGATTTTCAACTCACGTAAAAAAAGATTCAGGATAGTTTGGAGGTCTCTTTGCTCCAGGAACATTTGAAAAACCTGTGCTCCTTAACAATTTGCAGACATCATCAATATTAGAGTCTCCTGCAGCAGCCTTCTGTGCACTTCAAAGTTGGAAAAGAAATGACATACTGATAAAATACAAGACGATGAATATAAAACAGCAAACAAAATGAAGATTTAACACAGACTCAATCAATAACAATCTCATTTTGTATGTTAACAAAACCCTGACATTGGCATCAACATCATACTGACACAAAGAGTTTGAAAGTATAGTAAAGTTTCCACCATACTTTAAATATTTTTTGTTAAACATTTGCAATTCATCATTGATCGCAGCTTTTTTTCTAGTATTTGCACAATATCTCAATAATGCAAAGTAGGGTAGCAATTTTAAATTCCTTTGGGGCATCCTGGGTAAAAACAAACAAACATGATGTAGAATAATTTCATTCAGAATTTTCTTGACTGTTAAAAGACACCTAAAAAGAGTTTCTTGTCTTTATAAACAGAAGACAAATGATTGCACTATTTAATTAGGTCAACACAATAGTGCCTACACCTTTGAAATGACATTTATTCAAGGAAAGTGAAAGACAGAATTTCCCTTTTATTACAAGTATCTTAGACAGAGCCCAGTCAAAGAATGGGTTCCATTGTCAATAAGCATTGGATGTCATCACATGATCATTCTTAAATGATTTATGAGTAAATCCATCTTTTAAAACTATTTCTTCGAATTACCTGTATCTATAGTATGAGACAAGAATTCTTTCTCTCACAACTCCATCAATGCGAGTGTCAATTATCAAAAGCATGACTCCATATAAGAAGAGAGCTTCACACTGTTCAAGAAGAACATAATAAATTATGAAAAAATTGAAAATTGCATCAAATGGAGAACTCTTTGAAAACAAATGATTAATAATAATAATAATAATAATAATAATAATATATATGTCTATACCAGTTTAAGCTGAAACCTCAAAGTGCTTTACAATATGCACCTAGCAACCATGTGCACATAAACACACACACACACACGTGCGCGCACATACTTGTAGGATAATTATATTCTCAATCTTTTAAAACAATGCACTGATTTTTAGTGTACTGGGTTTAAGTTTTAAAGATTTAAGATAAAAAGAAATTTATTAGGCATTAAATTGGTTCATGTAACATAAGCATTGAATTTCACAAAGAACTTTGTAGGGTTTGAAAATAATATGGTAGTGATTAAATAAAAACAAACAAAAAACCAAGAACAAAAAAAGATGGATAGAATGAATTTTTGCAAATGGACATCATGTAAAAAAGGTCGAGTTATTAGAATTAGCATCGATTTCTGAGAGATGAATTTCGGAGAATCATATCTCTCATTAAATGAAGAAAATAAAACAAAAGAATTTATAATTACCATGAGCTGTTTTCCATCCTCGTTCAACAGGACACTTTCTATAGTTTGCTGAATATACACACCTTCATCTAGATCCTCCAAAAATCTGGAAATGAATGGTTTAGAATGTTTCAGATTTTCTTTTGTCTTCATTATACCAATTAACTCATAATTCACTTAAATTTTCAATAGTAAAAGGATATTCACAAAAAGCATACTTCACCTGTTCAAATCTGTGACATATTTGTGAACGCTTGAAAATGCCTGATAGAACCTGGTTAGTATTTCCAAGTTGTTCTCTCTAAATTCCTCATCCAAATCTTGCAGTTCCTAGGGCAAAAGATCAGTGTACTCTTTACTAAAATTTTATGTGTGTTTGTGATTAACAAAGAAAATATTAGACAAAAAAAAATAATTAATTAAAATATGAGTAGTAGATACAAGTCCATGCATCAATTGAAAGATTGATTACCAAATCAAAATTCAAACAGAGCAAAGATTAAACAAATAGTTCACCAGTGAAATAGAAATCTAGAAAATAACGTCTTCATAACATTTCAGTCCCTGCCCTGTGGCTAATTGACTCATTGGTCTTTATCAATGAGCAGATCCCACCAAGGCAACAGCAAGTATTGTTTGGCTTAAGATGGAGTAATACCTAATATGTATTTCTCATTATGCCACAAAAGATTAGGCACCGTGGACCTATCCTCTGCCTGTCTTCATTTTTTGTGATCCAGAGTTCTTCCCGGCTCCTTAGAGCTGGGTCCTGACACTGCTCAGGCAGTATAAAGGGATATGGATAACAAAACTAAACAAAACATTTCACTCCATCTGGAATTTATGTTCTAACATGATCTACTTACGACTTTGGATTCAATTTTGTTGTCAAAATACTCTGCACTGTTAAAATAGCTGAAGTCTGCTAAAATGTCTGCATATTTCAACTGATCTCCCCTTGACTCAAGTTTGAACACTGGGGGAACAAAGTCTGCCAAACGGAGAAGCTCAGCGATGATTGCATTGCCACGTGAAACCAGTCGCAATATATTCTGGCCGCACTGATTATTCTCAGCCAAAAAGTCAGTCATCCTGAGTGCTGAAACAAAAACAAATAAAAGACAAAAATGTCAAGAAAGATAAATCAACGACTTAACAAGTTAAAAACCCAATAATTTCAGTCACAATTAAAGCTGTTTATCGGGTGATATAGTTTATGATAGTGACATATAAACCTGTTTCGATCACTGAATTGTAGCTTTACTGAATGTTTGTTTGTTTGTTTATTGGAGGTTTTAGGGCCCAACAACACACAAGGGTCATAGATGAAAGAATTAATCAAAAGAGGGAACAGATCAAATCACAAACAGCAGAGAGATGATTTACACTAAAAAATAAATATCATCTCTCAAAACACATATCGACACCACCGAGAGATGATTTACAATGACAAAAAATATCATCCCTCCTTACAAAATTAGCAATGGCCATCAGATATACATTATGGTACAGCAAGTCCCAAGATCTTTAAACCCCATTTGAGTACAAAAGTACTCAGTACGTTTCACTTGTGACCTGTAGTTCTGTACCAAAAGGCATGAAATAAGGGATGAGCATTGAGCTGCAAACAATACAGCAAAAACAGGACATCATAGTAAAGGGAAAAAAGTAAGACGATAGCTTCAGTGTAAAAGAGAAGAAACAGAAGTAGAAGAGCCCACAAGGGACTCTCACCAACCACCTTTACTGAATGATCTTTTTTTCTAGTTTAAAATGTACATATCAGATTATTCTGTAGACAAAGAATGATAGTGATAGGATATATATTCCTTCACCATACCGCAGTACCTACATATATATCCTCTCCCGCAGTCCTTATTCACAACACCCTTTTCAGATGTTAGACAAATTCATCTGTAGGATAATTTCTAACTTATATGAGACAAAACATGAAAATCTAGTGGTACTTAAATGTTTTTACACAAAATACAGGTAAAAATATTAGTTCAAAGCTTTTAAAATACTTTTATTCTACACAGATCAGTTGGTCCGCTGGCAATAGTACTTTCGATTTTTTACTGAGAATTAGAGGGAAAAGGGTGTTACAAATAACCACTGGCATCCTCTGCAATAGAGACATTTTGCCTTAGGTAAATTACAGGTGGAGGTTGCAGGTAGGCATTTTGTAGTTATGACATAGAAAAAATGTTTTTAAAAATCTCAAGTCTCTGACTTATACCAAAAAGAGGAAAATATGGGCCTGTCCTTCTCTTAGTGTATCTAATTTATACTATCCCGACGGACTTGCTTGTTCACTTTGGGTGCCGCCCCCTTCCACGAATTACTAAGAGAGAGTCCAAATAAAAGACTGAAATGGGCGTTTTGAAGACAAAGGGCTAGAAGATCTTCACGACAGAAAACTTACGATTATGGACTGGTTTGAACGATGATTTGCAAAAGTATCTAAGTCGTACATTCGTCCCGTCATTCACATGATCATTACTCCGACCAAACTGTCAACAAACCGGAGCTGGAGAACTCTCTTATCTATCCAGAGAGATCTATCCCGTTCTGTTTCCTGTTTGGATCTTTGTGTATGATCACAGTAATTTCCCTTCTAATGGGAAGCTCATGCTCGACGTTTGAAAGACCGCTCATACCCATTGTCATTTTGACTTAATAATATTGTAGGTAAGGTGAAGAAACAAAGTATTTTGAGACAGAAACCGTTAATAATATAGTGAAAGGTTTGCAACAGAACGATACTATTATTTCACCTATGATGTTGTCATGGTATGATCGCCCTTATAAGGACACTCAGCTGGTGGAGACTGGTTGCTCTCAATGACAGCTAGGGTTTTTAAATTTTTTTTGTTATTTCTGTTTTGTTTTTTTTCCATTTGTCACCTTTTTCTGGGACCAGAATAATCTGTTAGCTTGCTAGATGAATTCTCATGCAAAACCTCATATTTGCTATTTCCTGTCATTTATCATACGATCCCACTATGCTCTCTTGGATTGATAAAAGGAAGGTTCTTTTTTTTCCAGCTATTGATTTATTTTATGATGAAATGATGATGGATATCTCTATCTTTTCCTTTCACCAAGGTTTCAAATTACACTGCCTTTGCATAACAATCTTCTCCTGATACATTTTACCTGCACACTAAATGTTAGTAATGATTTCTGAACGAATGCCATTGCCCACTTTTGAAATGTTAGGCCTACAAAAAAAAAGGCTTTTCACTTAGTTTATTTCAAATGAAAATTATTATCTAATTGCTTTTCGCTTGATGTATTTCAAATGAAAATCCTTTTTTAATCGCAGAAATCCTCTGTCTTTATAATCTATGACCCAAATTGATGTCTAGTTATAGTGAAAAGGTTCAAAATTTATAGAAGTTTCGATGCCTAGTTTTGATGAGGGTAAGTAATAATCATAGTAAATCCCTGAGATTGGTGAAAAGCAGTCCTTGCTATAAACTCTCTTAGAGATTGAAGAATTATCTAGTCTCTTAACAAATCTAAATATTCTGTTTGTCGTGTCTTAGGTTGAATTTGTAATAAATTCTAATGACTGTCATACTGTCCAATAAATTTTAAAAATTAAAAAAGCCTAATTTCATCTGCCTTTTTTAAATCATGATTTATTTCATTTTATGTTCACAGCAACACACAGGCACATTATTCTCATCCTTGTGAATAATCAGTGTGTGCACTTTCTTCTTTCTTTTTAATTTTTTTTCTTTATTAGAACAACTTTCTGAATTGAAAAGAGGCAAGTCTGATTACATTGCAACCATGGATATCAGTCCTGGTAATCTAGAGGCCATGGCAGGCTATCTTCAACAAACTCTTTCACCTGACCCAGACATTAGAAAAAATGGTATGATGAGTTGTTTGAATAGGTTTTATTTAAGATAACTTGGGTACCTTAGAAAAACTGTTGCGGCTAGCGTGCATTTTTATTTTATTATTTATCAGTTTTAATGTTTGATGTTTTTCTTTTAATAATGTTGGTTTTGGCCAAGTATCTGATGTTTGCGTTGATTCAATTTACTACGTTTTCATCTTGTTTTATCTTTGTTTTTAAGCTGAAAGATTTCTTGAAACAGTTGAGGCCAACAAAAACTATCCTTTGCTTTTGTTACATTTGATGGACAAGTCTGATGTTGACCTCCACATCAGGGTATCCTCTGCAGTTACTTTTAAAAATTATGTCAAGAGAAACTGGAGAGTGGTGAGTGATATATGATTTGGGCCTCTACCTTTCCTTTATTGTCAGGAGAATGGAGAGTTTGGTTTTGTATCGAATCAGCAAATTTAATTGGGATTTCAAAGATTTATCATTGATATTAAGATGAGTGAAACATTTTCAATGAAGATAGACGCTGTGGTGAGCCTAACAAAGTGTACTGGATGTGAGCTGTGTGTTTGTATGTTTCTGTCTATTCTCTTCCTTCTAATTTTAATTAAGACGGCATTGAAAGAATAGTTTGTAAATAGTCCTAACTTTTTTTGTTACCCTCATAAAAACTTTCCAACATTGTTTAGATGTGTTGTTAAGGCTCAAAGAATGAGTGGTTGTAAAAAGAATTAGCTTTGGTTCTAGTTATATAAGATTATTATGTTAACTTTTCTTTTCTCAGGTTGAAGGTTTTCAAGATAAGATTCATGCTGAAGATAGAGATGCAATTAAAAAGTACATTGTTGGTCTGATGTTGAAAAGTCCAGAGCAAGTCCAAAAACAGGTAAACTAAAACAAACATTCTCTTCACCTCTAGAATTTGATATATAAAAAGCTATGATTCGTCATTTTGTGTTGGTTTGTTTTTTGTTGGTTTTTTTCTCTTTATCTCTTAAATGTTGATCTGCTGAACTGATAGAAATAAGATGTATTAAAAAAACTTAGTTGGACCTTGATAGAAACTATGAACATTTCTGGATTTTCAGCTTAGTGATGGAATCAGTATCATTGGGAGAGAGGACTTCCCCAAGAAATGGCCTGGTCTTCTTTCAGAGATGGAAAGCAAATTTCAAACTGGAGATTTTTATGTCATCAATGGGATTTTGAGGACAGCTCACTCCATTTTTAGAAGGTACTTTTTGTATTTTATATCTCTGCTCTTTATTTTTTCTTTTGATATAAAATGCATAAAAAAATGATTTCTTTACTGCTGAAAACATTGCTTTCAAAGATGTATTTATAAATTTACACAAAGGGGGTTTAAAGATCTTGGGTCTTCCTGTACCATAATGCTGTTATATGTGATGGCCAGTGCTTATTTTTGTAAGGAGGGATGATATTTTTTGTCATTGTAAATCATCTCTCGGTGGTGTCCATATGTGTTTTGAGAGATGATATTTATTTTTTAGTGTAAATCATTTCTCTGCTGTTTGTGGTTTGATCTGTTCCCTCTTTGAACTAATTCTATCATCTTACTTTCCTATGGTCTCCTCTATGACCCTCGTGTGTCATGGGGCCCTAAAACCTCCAATAATAAACAAACAAAATATAATATATTTTGATAGGTATCGTCATGAGTTCAAGTCACAAGAGCTGTGGGAGGAAATCAAGTTTGTTTTGGAAAACTTTGCAGAGTCATTGACTAATCTATTTAAGGTAATATTCCGAGTTCAATGAAAATTGCCTCATAATTTTGTTCTTAAATTTGTTCCAATATGTCCTGTCTCTTGTCCACATCATGTTGAGGAAGTTTCTTTTCTAGTTTGTTTGTTTTGCTTTGTTTTGTTTTTTTCTTCTCTGAATTAATGTCACAACAGAATAGTTTCCTTAAGTTAATTTTTTCTTTGATATCTACAAAGGGATTGCTTTGCTCTTTTTTTTTGGGGGGGGGGGGGGGGGTGCTGAAAATCTGTGTCTTTAATTTTTGTTCTCCAAATCACAGTCCTTGTGCTTTATTTGCGTGTGGGTTTCCTACATTTGCATTGAAAAAAGTACAATTAAAGGCGTTTTATCTGAGTTTTGTTATTTTTATCCAAGGGTACCATGGAGTTGGCCACTAAACATGCCAGTGATCAAAAAGCCCTCAAAGTCATATTCAGCAGCATTCTTTTGATTTGCAAAATCTTCTACAGTCTGAATTTTCAGGTAAATTTGATTTTATACATCGGGTTGAATTGCTTTTTTTTATCTGTTTAAAAAAAAAAGAAGAAGAATTAGCTAAACACTTAAGTGAAGTATCTTATATACAGTTGAAGTCAAATAAATCATTTTTAAATGTTCATCAATTTGTTGTTTCTTTTTTAAAGGTTTCTTTATCTGTTTATTAAAGAAATTTGATCATAGAAGTCCATACAGCTGATCTGAATTGACCAATTGTGTCTATTACAACTTTTGTCATGTAAACATGAAGTGATTCTGAAGTCAATGATATTGGCATTTTTGTTTAGTCTGAATAAAACAGTTATAATTAACTTGTCTATAACACAGTACATTGAAACTTTGCAAATGTAAAATTAAGATGTTAATAATTGATTTAGGGTTCCTACTCGGTCGGGAAGTCGAAAATTTCACAAATTTGCTCCTGATCAGGGCAAACAGTCTTTAGTGTTGAGTTTGGCTATCGTGGTCGGGAAAATCGATCGGCAGTTCAGAGAACCCACAGTAAAAATGATAAAATGATAATAAAGTGAAATAAAGAAGAAATATCATTTTGCCTATAATTTTTGTGACAGAGAACAGCAGCAAGACAAGTTAGTTACCAACGCAGATACATAGCAACGCCCGTATGTTATTTGATGCAGTTTCATTTGTTTAAAATTTTGTTTCTTTCATTTTGATACCGGAAGTACCAGTAGGTCTTGTTTGCTGTCAGACAGACGCGTTATGTTCAACTCGTTCTTCTTAGATCAGAGTGCGTCTGGAATACTCAATGTGGATGTTTAACTTCAATTTTTTGTTTATATTTCTTTCCATCCTTACATTTAAGACAATAGTCAACACATCACAATATGACACGCGCTGAATTATCGAGTAGTAGTCGTTCAGTGTGTCTTTTCTCAGAATTGCCGAGCAATGCTACGTCATTGGGTTTTTTGTTTTGTTTTCGTTTTTTGGGTTTTTTTTTCTAAATGATTCAGTATTATCAGTACTTCTGCTCGTATCTCGGCCTCTGTGACTCTTCTAATTCCTGCTTCATTTTGAGATCACGTACATAAAAAAAACGATGTATTACATTGGGACAAAGTTTCCTGAAAATAAGTCACCATTATAAAATGTAAACAAGCAAGGCAAATAGAAACAATACTTGAAGCTCAATGGAGGTTCTCTTCACAGAAATATTGCTCATACTTTGTAAAACTTTTCTTGTTAGTACTTTTTTTTTATAATGAAAGCAATTGAGGTAGATGAATGTTGGGGACAACCATTTACGAATTCTGTTAAAAAAAGCTGGGGAAGCATTGTTGTTTTCAAACTACCGCAGACAGATTATGATTGGAGGGGGATGGAAGGACTTTGTGTGGATATCATCACTGAATATAAACTTTAAACAGTTCGTCTCCGAGTGTTTTATGAGTAATTTGTGAATGCTTTGAAAGTTTTTTTCTTTGATGAAGTCATGTTGATTTGTTTGTGTGTGTGGGGGGGGGGGGGTTGGAGAAAATGACCTAAGTTTCTAATTGTCAGACCTTTTTTGTCACAGCCCATTTACACCTCTGGAAGCGGATGCAGAATGCGTTGCCTTTTATAAGAATAAGTAGAAAATGTGTCAAGGCTTTGGGAATTATTTTATGATTGCCTTTCTTTTTCTCTTGACAGGATTTACCAGAGCACTTTGAGGACAACATGAAAGTTTGGATGGACCTGTTTTTAGTCCTCCTCAATGCAGACAATAAACTGTTGGAAACAGGTGTATGTATCCAGCTGGAGTGAAATTCATAATTTCATTACAGCTTAAGTCAGTTTCTCAATCTTGATGTATCTTCTATGAAATAAATTGATTATATCAATTACACAACAGTATAATCCAATTCATAAATTTATCTTAATTTTGCTCTTCATCTCTATTACTGAATAGTTCATACAATTTCCTGAAACAAGTCTTCATTAAAGAATCCAAGAAAACCTTCAATTCATGCTATTGAAACTGATATCTATTACAGGATGATGAAGCTGGGTTGCTGGAACAGGTCAAATCACAAGTTTGTGACAATGTTGCACTGTATGCACAGAAATACGATGAAGAGTTTTCATCTCATTTGCCAGCATTTGTGACAGCCATATGGGGACTGCTGGTCAGCACAGGGCAAGAAGTCAAATATGATCTTGTAAGTATTTTTCACTTTACTTGATTGATTTCCTTCTCTTTGTTTCTGGTATGAAAGCATTTTTGTGATCATCAAGTGAAAGAAAACAAGAATGGGTTTTTTTTATGCCTGGAGCAAAGTTTTAAGGATCTACACCTTTTTTTTTTTTAATGTTTTGAAGATTTTGTTTTGTTTTTGTATTTTTTTTTTTTATTTAATGGAGAACAGTTTGTGTTTGAAGGCCTCTTTTTCTTGTAACCTCAAAATATGTTAAATATAAAAGATAGCTGCATGAACGTGATGGAATATATAAATGCAGTTCTGTATTATAAAGTACTATGGGTTTTGTTGTTGTTGTTGTTTTAGTTGGTGAGCAATGCCATCCAGTTCCTTGCATCTGTAGCAGAAAGACCAGCTTACAAGTCCCTCTTTGAAAAGACTGAGACTTTGGCTAGTATTTGTGAGAAGGTCATCGTGCCCAACATGCAGCTTAGAGGTAGGAGAAGCTTGGTGTGACTTATTCAACGTTTTGTTATACAAATAATAACACTGAACACAATCTTACTCAAGAGTACTGATGTAGTCTTTCTTTCTTTCTTTTGTTTTTGTTTTTTTTTTTTTTTTTTCTTTTTTTCTTTCTTTTTTTTTTTTTTTTTTTTTTTTTTTTTTTTTTTTTTTTTTTTTTTTGCTTTTTGATGTGTTTGTTGTGTTTAGGTAG
>JBCIKM010018207.1:3512-16550 GCA_039654465.1 Melibe viridis
TGGTCCTGCTGGTCCTGCTGGTCCTGCTAGTCCTGCTGGTACTACTGGTCCTGCTGGTCCTGCTGGTCCTGCTGGTCTTACTGGTCCTGCTGGTCCTGCTGGTCCTGCTGGTTCTGCTAGTACTGCTGGTCCTGCTGGTACTACTGGTCCTGCTGGTCCTGCTGGTCCTGCTAGTCCTGCTGGTACTACTGGTCCTGCTGGTCCTGCTGGTCCTGCTGGTCCTGCTGGTACAACTGGTCCTGCTGGTCCTGCTGATACTACTGGTCCTGCTGGTCCTACTGGTACTACTGGTCCTGCTGGTACTACTGGTCCTGCTGGTCCTGTTGGTCGTGCTGGTATCACTGGTACTACTGGTCCTGCTGGTCCTGCTGGTACTACTGGTCCTACTGGTACTACTGGTCCTGCTGGTCTTACTGGTCCTGCTGGTCCTACTGCTACTACTGGTCCTGCTGGTACTACTGGTCCTGCTGGTCCTGCTGGTCCTGTTGGTCCTGTTGGTCCTGCTGGTACTACTGGTCCTACTGGTCCTGCTGGTCCTGTTGGTCCTGTTGGTCCTGTTGGTCCTGTTGCTCCTGCTGGTCCTGCTTGTACTACTGGTCCTGCTGGTACTACTGGTGCTGCTGGTGCTGCTGGTCCTGCTGGTACTACTGGTACTGCTGGTCCTGCTGGTCTTACTGGTACTATTGATCCTGCTGGTCCTGCTGGTACTACTGGTCCTGATGGTACTACTGGTCCTCCTGGTTCTTTTGGTACTACGGGTCCTGCTGGTCCTGCTGGTACTACTGATACTACTGGTCCTGCTGGTCTTAGTGGTACTACTGGTCCTGCTGGTCCCGCTGATCCTGCTGGGCCTGCTGGATCTACTCTTCCTGCTGGTCATACTGGTGTTCCTGGGTCTACTGATTTTTTGGTTCTCTTGAGACTTCTGGTACTGCTGATACACCTGCTCCTCTTGGTCTGCTGGTCCTGCTTTCTCTTCTGGTCGTTCTGTTCCTCTTGGTTCTGCTTGTCTTTCTGGTTCATCTGGTCATCCTGTTTCTGCTGGTTGTTAGGGTCCTCCTGGTTTTGCTGGCCTTACTAATCTTCCTAGTCTGCTGGTCCGATTGGTCTTCCTGGTCTGCTGGTTCTTCTGGTCTTCCTGGTCTTCCTGGTCTGCTGGTTCTGCTGGTTTTGCTGGTTCTGCTGGGCATTCTGGTCCTCCTGGTTCTGCTGGTTCTCTTGGTACTGGTCCTTCTGGTCCTTTTGGTCCATGTCTCCCCCGGTTCTCCTAGCTCTGCTGGTTTTCTTGGTACTGGTCCTTCAGGTCCTTCTGGTCCTTCTGGTCCATGTCTTCCCCGGTTCTCCTAGCTCTGCTGGTTCTCTTGGTACTGGTCCCTCTGGTCCTTCTGGTCCTTCTGGTCCATGTCTCCCCCGGTTCTCCTAGTTCTGCTGGTCCTTCTGGTCCATGTCTCCCCCGGTTCTCCTAGTTTTGCTGGTTATCTTAGTAATGATCCCTCTGGTCCTTCTGATCCATGTCTCCCCCGGTTCTCCTAGCTCTGCTGGTTTTCTTGGTACTGGTCCTGCTGGTCCATGTCTCCCCCGGTTCTCCTAGCTCTGCTGGTTCTCTTGGTACTGGTCCCTCTGGTCCTTCTGGTCATTCTGGTCCATGTCTCCCCCAGTTCTCCTAGTTCTGCTGGTTCTCTTGGTACTGGTCCCTCTGGTCCTTCTGGTCATTCTGGTCCATGTCTCCTCCCCTCCCCCGGTTCTCCTAGTTCTGCTGGTTCTCTTGGTACTGGTCCCTCTGGTCCTTCTGGTCATTCTGGTCTATGTCTCCCCCGATTCTCCTAGTTCTGCTGGTCCTTCCGATGCTGACCCTCTTGCAGAAATTAGCAAGTATGTATACAGAAAGCGCGAACGTCACATAGACAATATAAAAAATTGCACGTAACTAAAATAATAATTGAGTTTTTAAATTAAGCAAAATAATGTGACTTTTATTAGTTTTCACGAAAAGAAGCGGAAATTAACATTCGTGAGAGTGCATATTATGCCACAACCACTCCCGACCAGAGAACTAATGTAAACCCGCGGTTAGGAATTAAAATTTTAAAAACATATTTATAAATATCGGGTGCGTGAAAAACAGGCCGAAAACCATAGCACCCAAAAACTGTGTTATAATTAACGTTGTTTAACAAAACTCGACAAAATCAATGATCAACTCTTTAATTTTATAAACGCAAAGTTTCAATGCACTGCGGTTTCAGACAAGTTAGAAATGTCTGTTTTTTAAGACTACCCGATGCCTATATCACAGACTTCAAGTCACGAGTCTAAAGAGGGCATTTCGCGTAAAGCTTTACTGAAACCATGATGTTGATTTTATAACTATGGAAATTTGTGAACATAACTTTGTGTCTGTAATTTTATTAATTACTGCATAAAAAATTTTTCCTTTTTTTTTTTGTTTTGTTATGGCGCCTTAAAGCAGGAATAGGCGAATTGGCACGGGATATCAAATTCGACATTAAAACTGAAAACTCTAAGTTGGATAAAGGAAACAATCGCATGTGTAAAAAACGTTGCAACTTTTAAACATGTCCATCAATCTGGATCCGAGTGTCATAAATTTTTCAGCTAACAATGAGTTCATTTCGATTCCATAATGTTTAATACAGTTGATCTGAATCGGCCAGGTCTGGATTACAAAATGTTAGTCGTATAAACATGAAGCGATTCTGAAGTCTATGATACGGGCATTTTCGAGATGAAAATGAATAGAAAATAGTATAGACATGGGCATTTTCGAGTAGTCTTAACAAAACGGTCACATCTCACTTGGCTATGACCACAGAGCATTGAACCTTTGCAAATAGGAAATTAAAATTCTGATCGTTGACTATATCGAGTTTTGAAAAACTACGTTAGTTCAAGCATACATTTTGAGCGCTCTGGTTTGGGGAGGGGGGGGGGGGGGGAGGTGTTCACGCACCCGATATAATCTGTTTTGGATTTTAAGAAAATCCTGCATAATAATGTTACCATGAAAGTTTTCAACAACAACAACAAAACCACCAAAAAAAGAAAAAAGAAAAGAAAAAAAAAAAAAAAAACAAAAAAAAAAAAAACAACAACAACAACAACAACAAAATCCCGCCAAATTGGGCTAGCCGCAGATCCCCCCTCCCCCTCCTCTGGGGGGAAATTTGTGACTATGCGCATTTGATAGAAGGAATCTTTAGGTTTAATAATTCACCTGTTATGCATTCACAAAGTGTCAGCTTCACGGAGTGGTTGCCTTTTGAAAGACCTGAGGTTCAAAAGTAAAGATTTTTATGGGATACTAAAACCTTACTATTAACCATATACTTTTCAATCTGAAATAAGAATTATTAGTGTATCTCAGTTACTTTTGTCAAAATAACTATTGAAAATCAGAAATTTACATGAGTTACATAAGGAAAAAATACCCTTATTGGCCATTTTCTCGCCTTTTCTTAAAAGACACAAACCCTATTTCACTGGAATGCTCGATACTCCTTCATTCCCCATGGGGAAATTTGTTACTTCGTTCATTTGATAAACAGGGACTCGTGGTATTATATTGTACCTGTTATGGTTTAAAAAAATTGTCATCTTCACAGAGTTATTGGCCTTGCTATTCCTGGTGTGGGAAAATCAAGATTTTTATAAATTTCTATAAAGTGTCAACTTACTCTTCAAATATCCTTTTCAATATCACCAAAAATTATGATGGTATCTCGGCTACTTTGGAGATGATGAGCCTCAAAAATTGCAAATTCATATTCATATAAATTATTTAGGGGAAAATACACTGGTTGGCCATTTTCTCAACTTCGCGTAAAAGATAAGACTAGGGTCTTATGTAACCCCAATCCTTTCCCTAGGGGGAAATTTGCCACAATGCTTTTTTGATAAAAGATTAGGGCGTTATGGTGGCCCACATTCTATAATTGTATACCTTTTTTTTTTTAAACAACATTCGTGAATTGCATACAATGAGATTTCAAGAATAATAACTCCGAAAAAAAAAACCCACTCTGTGAAACCATAACAGGTGGAAGTTAATACTTTGGGATCTCTTATATCTAAATTGCATAGAGACAAATATTTCTCAAAGGGGACAGGGGTGGGATGTGGGTTTTAGTGTCCCACATCCTATCATATTATATTTAAACAATGGCCAATAAACCCATTTTCCCCTGTAAAATACATGTAAAATTATCATTTTAAGTTAATAATTTTGTCAAAAGTAACTATGATATACTCATACAAATGATTTTAGATTGGGTAGTATATCTATACGTATAAATTTATCCTATTTTGTGAAAATCTTTATTTATTATTATTAATTTTTTTTTGCTAGTATATAACTTGAAAAGGGCAATAACTCTGCATAGATGAAACTTTGTGAAAGCATTACAAATGGAACATAAAACCTTAAGATCTCTTCTATCAAAAAAGGATAGTGACAAATTTCTCCCTAGCTTCCAGGGGGAGGATCGGAAATTATATTGAACCCCAGTCTGTATATTTTACGTAAGTTTGGGAAAATGGCCAATTAGTGTAATTTTTCCCTATATAGTTCTTGTAAATTTACCATTTTCAGGGTCACTTTGTCGAAAGTAACCAAGATAATATTTGATGAGATTGAAAAGGATGTTGTGAAGAGTTAGTTGAAACTGTTTTTTAGAATTTTTAAAAAATCCTGATTTTTGCATTCCAGGAGTATCTAAGCCAACAACTCTATGAAGATGACACTCAGTGAAACCATAACAGGTGGAATTTAATACCTTGTGACCCTGTCTATCAAATGAGTGTAGTAACAATTTCCCCCATAAGGAATGGAGGAGGATTGGGAATTACAGTAACTCTTTATAAAGAAAAGTCGAGAAAATGGCCAATAACTTCCGCCCCCCCCCCCCCTGTATAATTTATATAAATCTATAGATTCTGAGGGCGATTATGTATGTCAAAAGTAAACAAGATATGCTAATAACTCTTTTTTTTAGATTAAAACAGATGTTTTGAAAAATAAGGTGATGCTATTTTTTTTTTTAATCTTGATTTTTGCACTCCAGGTCTTTCAAGGGCAACAACTCTGTGAAGTTGACACTTTGTTAATGCATGACTGGTTGGATTTAAAAATTTAAGTTCCCATCTATTATATTAAGTTAAAGACAAATCCCCCCCCCCCCCCCACACTATTAAGTGTACAATGGTGTTGATCGTGAAATTATTCCTTTTCATTGAATCTTTATAAATCTAACCTGGATAATGGCGTACGGGTGCATTCCTTTATAACCCTGTCACGGTGCAGCTTGGCTCCAAGTGCAGAATTTTCTTGTAAAACGAATGATAATATTTGTCAATTTATTATAATTTGCATTCAGATCACTTTGTATTATGAAATTAATATAAAATCTCGATCAATTTGTATTCTTTATCACAAAATCAAAACTCATTGTGCGAGATTGTGACGCGGTATTTTAACATATCAACCAAAACTAAAAACAAACAAAAAACAACAACAAAAGAAAACAAACAAAAAACAACAACGACAACAACAAAAAACAATCAAACAACAACGACAATAACAAAAAACAAACAAACAACAACGACAACAACAAAAAACAAACAAACAACAACGACAGCAACAAAAAACAAACAAACAACAACGACAACAACAAAAAACAAACAACAACGACAGCAACAAAAAACAAACAAACAACAACGACAACAACAAAAACAAACAAACAACAACGGCAGCAACAAAAAACAAACAAACAACAACGACACCAACAAAAAACAAACAAACAACTGTATTCTATCGCTGTCAATGTCAACCGACTCGTTCACCCCAACCCTTTAGATTTGAGTTAAGGCTTTAATTTGAAATAAGCTTTCAATTTTCAGTAAGGCATTGTCCACCCCAACTTATTTGAAAGGCGTTGCCCTGTGTCACTCATTTGATCGATTGGTTCACAGTTCTCTCTCTCTCTCTCTCTCCCTCTCTCCTCTCTCTCTCTTTTTCTCTCTCTTTCTCTGTTTAGTGGATATCGTAACGAGGCAAGAGAATAAACAGTAAATATTTAGGCGTTGGCATGGCAGGCAAAAATGACAACAATTGTATCGTTGCGATAAATTTATCTGGCCCGTTTTTCAATCCTCATACGTATATCTACGTGGTGGCTAGTGCCTGGAGTGGTGGCACGTAGGGTCACTTCCCGGCTACGCTGCCCAATGCACAGCCTCTGACCATTGACGCTATGCCCCTAGGTAAGGCACTTTACCGGCACTTACCTCATCCTATCGGAGATGGCCGTAAAACTCCGAGGTCCCCATGGATGTATATCCGACAACCTTGTCTCTGTCCAAAATATTGTAACAAGCCTAACAACAGGTGGTTTGTCTCATCATATATGTTACATGTTGGTTATTATCTGCCAGGGATATGATGGTGTAAAGCCTTTCCAGCATGCTGTTAACCCCGAATAAGCGCCATATAAATGTTCATGTTTTAAATGATATATAATTTGATTACTGTTCAATATTTCATTCATCAGTTAGTACTTGGATTGTTATCAACTTTTTAGCGGAATAAGTTTTAAAAACCAACAGGATAAAAATATCAGTTTTGCCTTCATCATTGTTGTCGTCGTCGTCATCGTCGTCGTCGTCATCATCATCATCATCATAATCGTTGTCGTCGTCGTCATCGTCGTCGTCATCCTCCTCCTCCTCCTCCTCCTCCTCCTCCTCATCATCATCATCATCATAATCATCATCGTCGTCGTTGTCGTCATCATCATCATCATCATTTATTCATTCATTCAATCTTTCCTTATGCCCTCAGTAATCAACAGTGCACAATACTAATACAGGTTTGAAATACTCTTCATGTAGACACAACTACCGCCGCCACCATAACCACCACAACCACCACTACCACCTCCGTCACCAACACTGCTGCCACAAGAAAAAAAGAAAGAAACAAACAAACAAACAAACAAACAAACAAACAAACAAACAGAGAGTTGCCACGCACTAACAAACATTAGTTGCTAGGCATGTGGAGTTAAAATTTGGAATAACAGAGTTCATAAAAATAATATACGAAATAAAAAGAATTTTTTTTTGAAGCCTATTGTTATTGCTTGTTGAAAATAAACAGAAAATCGTATAGTCACGGTGCTTATTTTCTGTTTATTTTCATCTATTTGCAGTGCCAGCTTATCTATTCTTCATATGCTGTATCTTGTTTTATTCTCTCCCTTAGATAGAAGACCCAACGTGTATTCAATGAAGCGAGGCCAAACAAGGAATTGACTGGTTCCATTAGTCCCTCCCTCCATTGCTGTCCCGGGATCCATTATTCATCCAGGCACGCGACAACAACATCCTCAAGACATCCACGCTTTCATCGCCTCCATGGATAAAATTATTTGATACACGTAGAGAGCAACCCGGTCACGACAACTTTCTTCTGTCAATAATTCAATGATTGAACAATAACAAAAATGTCTAAGGTTGGAAGCTGGCGTTAAAGACCGATATCAAAACCTGCTGTTTGACGTAAGGATGATAAACTAATAATAATGATAATAATAACAATGATAATAATAATAATAATACTAACAATAATAATAATAATAATAATAATAATAATAATAATAATAATAATAATAATAATAATAATAATAATAATAATAATAAACAAAGTGACGTGGAGTCGAAAATGGTGTACATATTTCAAAGAACCATTGCTGTTGTAAAAAATGTTTTGTCGTGAAGTTTTTACATTTTTTATGTTTCGGTTTTGTCTTGGGTTTGGTTCTTTTTGTTTTTGTTCTTTTTTGTTATGTTTCTGTTTCAGGTTTCTCATTCTATGTTTTTTTTCTCTAATTTTGTTTTGTTTTGAATGGGTTATTTTATGGAGCAGAGGAATCCCATTTTCACGGCAAATTTAACTTGAAAAAATTAATGTTCTCACAGACGTGATAATTTGGCGAAAAGGCCTACGGTGTGCTAAGAAAATTTGTGTTGAATTTACATTTCTTTCCAGTCTTCACAGCACATGGACATTAGATATTTTAAATGATGTTGACGGAGTTAAGTGTACCCAGCCTTATTTTTCGCAGTTATCATCTACCATAGAAGGCCAAGTCTTAGTGTTTACCACGAAGTAAGGGCTTGGCGAGGGAATGGTTTTACTTCATTTTCTTTCTTCTTTCATCCTTATTTCCTCGCCTAGGTTTTGAGCCCCCACTCAATGGAATGTAAAATACTGTGGTAGAATGATGTAAACTTCCGTGCGGACTAAGGAATAAGTATACTGTACGTTTCAGGTTACCCCTTCATGAACAGGACAAAAAAAAACAATATATAAAACACAAATCAGCAACGCGGAGTAATCGTAAGATTGAGAACAGCGGGTCGTGAAAAAAAATTGATTTCGTTGGAATGTGCGTTTTTTGTTCGTTTGTTTGCTAGTTTTTGTTGTTGTTTTTTTTTGTTTTATTTGTTTGTTTTTGTTTTGTATTTTCCACAATGCTCGTTGAACTGATTTTGAAAACAAAAGCTACGTAGATCGATCTAGAACCTGGGAATTCCGAAGGCACAGTCTTACAAATATATTGCAAACTTTGACACCAATCAAAATGCTTTAGGTTCCCATTCAAAGGCCTCTATAGACCTTACTCTGAATAAAAATCATAGAGAGAAAATCTCGCCAATGAATGTGTCACCACGGAGCTATCATTACCGAGATGAAACATTGCAAAATCCACGGCAAAACTCATTTGAGCAATACAATAAAGATGCAACGTCTTAGTTTTTCATTTGTAGGGGAAAAAATCATTTAATCTTTGTTGTTTAAAGGTGCGGGGGGGGGGGGGGGGGGGGGTTGGCCAAAAAAACCCCCTCCCCCCCCCCCCCCCCCCCCCCCCCCCCCCCCCCCCCCCCCCCCCCCCCCCCCCCCCCCCAACAAAAAAAATCCAATCAAAATAGATATTTCTTTGTTATTTTCTTCTATAGCATACCATAATATTTTTCTGGTTTAATTCTTCGTTTTTAATGATACGCAGTAACGCCCGTAAAGGAATTTCATATTTTTAGTAGATGTATAAAGTAATTTTCCTGTCTTACAATTACAATAGTAATGTTGTTTATGGCTTGTTTTGTTTTGTTTTTACATTTTCAGGCACTCGTGGTAGCAAGGCGTAAACATCAGGCAGAAGTTGACTTGCAGAGTCATTTCCTTACCTCCTCCCGGTAAATACGTGCACAGGATTTAACTTCTCTCCCCGTCATCTCCCGTGATATCCACCTTGCAGTTGGTTAGTTCTTTATTCCCTTTCTCATTGCGTCCGACGCCTTTCTTCCCTTCTCAAATCGCATTGCGGGATTCTTCCTCCAGTGACTCAAAGTCCACCATCTTCTGGATTCGTGGGACTGCAAGATCCAATGCTACTACAGCAAACTACTGACGGCCTCATACATGAATGACAATTTCCGTGAAGTTGTCAGTTAAAAAATTAGTGTAGGTTTATAAGAAATGGCATCGATTATGACATTGTGATCGAGTCTGGAAATGCTCTATTTATTCATTCCAATCAACTGGATACATTTGAGAAAAACGTACAGGACTTTTGATGCTTTGCAGGACAGCATTTTCTTTTTATTATACCGACACCATGATGATATACTACGGCAACTTTTGAGCCTAATTAAAAAAAAACAAAAAAACTTAATCGTCTTCGTCTTCAATCCTATCCTCTCCGGTCTCTTGAGTGTCATACTTATTATTTATTGGTAACAAAACCGATCGATATAATCCTAAGCCGAAAGCATGTCCAGGCCTGGTGATCTGTGCGTCATTTGCTGTACCAAGCTCAACAACATCCCCGTGCGCTTCCTGTGCCTGATGCTGGTCGTACTGCAGGCCTGCTCTCTAGACTTCTACCTCAACTATCACCTGCTCTATAAGCACCTGGCATGGATAGCCGGTGACGTAATTGTGATTATTTTCGTCCTCCTCTGCTTCATTCTGACCCCGACATTCGATAATGACCCCGAGCGACCTAGCCAGAACGCCAAAACTTACAGCATGGCGTGGATCACGTGGCTTATCATGCAGTCCCTCGTGTCTGCCAAAATGATCGTCATATTCACCAACTTCAGCCATGAACTGGACGAAGAAAGCTCTTTCTTTGGCCCCAATACGCTCAAAACAACCATAGCTCTCAGTAGCTGTACTTTTGTGTTCCTCCTAATCTCACAACACGATGCACCTTTAGGGAGTGACAGAAGGAGGTATATTGAAGAACTCACGGGTACTGTCGTCTTCGACATTCTGGATACTGCCGACATCTTAGAAGTTCTTCTGGATGAGGACGAGCGCCCCGGTCTTTCGTCGGGAATTCCCGAATTCATTTTAGTCGTTGCCACGCTCAACCTCGTTCTTCCCACTGTCCCTATGATAACCTTGAGCAAGACGAAATTTGGAGTGGAAATACTCCGGAAACGAATGATTTACATGCACCGCCTTCTTTTGGTTCTTGCTGTCAACGTGCCGAATTTGATAGTCAGGGTTCTTCTCTGGCACGGCTACAGCGTGGGTATCTCTCCCTTCTCGTTGAAGAATATCATCCTGATTTGCATGACTCTGTACGAATTTTACGAGCACAAGAAGGAAAAATTCGAGGAAAAGCACAGAGAGGAATTTGACATGGCGGAAAGGGGAGAAAGACGAACCAGTCTGTCAAGAAACGCCGTGCAACCAGTTGGTGTCCAGCCTGGGAGGAAAGAAAGAAGTGGTTCTAATCAGGATGGAAGTGGCAGACGCGGACAACTTAAGACTACCGGGTTGGGAAACCAAACGCACAATAAGCAATTGAATTTTGACATAGAGAGCAGAACGATTACTGGGTTTATATAGTGCAGCATGCTATCTCACTATAATCAGTTTTAAACCTTGTAATGTAGTCGTGAAGTCTTAGTGCCTGACCTAAATAATGCAACCTACCTCTGCTGTGTGTATGGTTTTAACCAATTACATTATAATCTTTTTTGAAAGCGGTTAAATTTGGATGTTGCTACCATAATGATGATATAGTACTTAGATATGTTTTTTTTAGAAAAAGAAAGAAATACAAACAAAACTCAACAACTCTGCTTCACCAACTTAACTGGTGGCTTTCTTCATTCACACATCATCTGGATCGCAGCAGAAGGCATGAGCTTGAAGTTGACGTGAACGTATTCGCACGTTATAACAATGTAGGCAGTTTCTTCTTTTGTTTGTTTGCTTGTTGTGTATTTTTGTTTGTTTGCTTGTTATGTTTGTTTGTTTGCTTGTTTGTTTGTTGGCTTGTTATGTTTGTTTGTTCGCTTGCTCGTTATGTTTGATGTATATTTGTTTGTTTGCTTGTTGTGTTTGTTTTTTTTAATGCCACGACGTCAACGGCGGACCAAGTTACCCCCTGCCGCCGTTAAAATATCTGGGGTTTTCTGCACTTGAGCTTCAGTTCATTTTCGCTTGGACAATGTCGTATTCCAGTTCCAGCTCCACGACGGCTGGAATCAAGCCTCACGAAAATTGAGTGACTGCAAAAACACAAAACAAAACAAACAAACAAAAAAAAACCCCCCACAAAAACGTGTGTTTGTCGTGAGTTGTGTAGGGTTGTTGACTTGTTTTCTTCATGGATGCAGCAAAGCAGCACACCAACCTTTTAAAGGTGTTGCCTCTCATAGTAACTTGAAATACCCTGTGCTGGATTTTTGTGCATTAAAAAAAAAAAGGAATAGCTAATGCTTTTAAGCTTTTTGTGCTTGTATCTAACCGCACCACGAACCATCGTGTATTTATTTATGTAGGATGTGCAAGCGCTGATATGTCGTTTAAGGCTTTTGAAAGAAAAAAAAATACCGATAATTTATACTTTTGTATGAGACAAAACAGTTCTAATGTAACGACGATATCACGTTTTATTTGTTCCTTTAATTTACACGTTATTTCTCATCCTGCATTCTTTTTCCCACCCAATTAAAAAAAACAAAAATAAAACTTCAGTTTTTCGTGACGTCACCATCTCACGAATTATGAGCGTTTTAAAGTGTTCCCTTACGAGGTCCAGAGGTAAATACATTCTTCTTCTTTCTGCAACTCAAATTTAAAAAAAAAAGGTTTTCTAGATGCTTGTTGAACAGAGAATCTAATTGCTCAATATTTTAAAGAACACTCGAGTGTTTTTGTTTGTTTGTTTACTCTATTCAATTTTATGGTTTTTTCCTTTCCAGGGGATTTATTCGAATTTGCAAAAGGGGTGATGACTTGAGATAACATTTTGTAACTACAAAAAGTTTCTTGCACCAAAGTGTACGAATCGAGGTGTGTACTTTTTTCGACATTATCAGGGATACAGTTTGGCAATGTTAGGTTTTGTTTTTCCTCATTAGGTCACTAGTAGGTGGTGTGTAAAAGTTTTTGTCTTGTTTTGTAATGCGTATCCCTTCATACCGCCTTAGCAGTGCCGGGACCGAGGAGCAACGAACAACTTTGGATCACAAGAAATGAAGACAAGCAGAGGATCAGTCCGTGTAATAGCATGTGATGTATCATTTGACTTGTAACTGGTTAAGCTTTGTCAACTAAGCACTAATTTGTTTGCCATTTCGTCTTACACAGGTGATAGACTATGAAAAGCACTTAACGTTTATTCCCGCAGTTGGTCAATACAAAGTGGTGTGTAGCAACGCGTGATGTAGCACTGGACTCGTGCTCATGACTGGCGAAGCTTCATCCACGTACTATTTGTTTTCCATTTTGTCCAACACAATTTGCAAAAGAAGTGGTCGATAGCTGTAATATTATGTTTGTTTGGTTGCTTATTATAATATTTACACATTCTTTGCTATTGAACAGTTGACAAAAGAGAAAGCTTTAAAGAAGAGGGGATCACGAGAGAGAGAGAGAGAGAGAGAGAGAGAGAGAGAGAGAGAGAGAGAGAGAGAGAGAGAGAGAGAGAGAGAGAG
>JBCIKM010018318.1:4482-16543 GCA_039654465.1 Melibe viridis
TTATCAGTTAACGAAATAATAACAAAGGGGAAAGAGGACATTCATTGCAAAAAATTACCCCCCCCCCCCCCCCAAAAAAAAATAAAAAAATATATATATATATATATATATATATATCATAGAAAAATAGTCCAAAGACGTTTTCTTTGAGACATGAACAATAAAAGAGAATAAAATATATAAATAAATAAATCAATCAATCAATAAATAAATAAATAAATAAATAAGTAAATAGAAAATAGCCACCAATAAACTTTCTCTAAAAAAATAAAAAAACTTTTAAGCTCTGTTTTGTTTATGTGTCCTTGTTTTTTGGTTATTTTGTTGTTGATGTTTGTTTGTCACTCACAGTTGTCTATCTCTAGAGCTTTAAAGTTGCAAAGAACAAGTATCGAGAATGTCGAAGAAAAGGCCCTTTCTCAATCCAAACAAACAAAACGCTCACATTCAAAGGCCTATTTACTTCTAGTCTACGATCATTTGAGATTCACTCAACTTCCCCTGTTCCAGCTTCTCGCGAACTGCCCTCGACGGTCAGAGCTTCGTCCACCGAGACAACGAAGCAAAAATAAAAAATAAAAAACTCATTTCACGAGAGTGGTAATTTCGGGACCCAATGAATGGGAACATAATGTAAACACTGACACGTGATGCAACGTCTCTCCTAATCGCGACAAGCAACAGAGCGAGACCTTGAAATGAAATAAATTATGATAATCTTCACCCATCCGCTTTCAAAACTTGCTGCCTTCCAAGACACTTTTTTTTTAGATATTTTCCTCATTCTTTACCCTCGCAACAATTGGAAAACATTGCCTTACTCCACAAACGTATTCAAACATAACGAAATCAACAATATTTACATTTTTTCATAAGCATATGTCCTTCAATAAGAAAGTAATAAATTATGCTAATTACCCGATCGTCATAAATAAATATCAGATTGTCCCACCTACCTGAGAGTAACGCCCAACTAGAATGACAAGAGTCCTCAGAAAACAACAATGGCGCTTAGCCATAGCGACTCAAAACGAGGCTATTTTCACGGAGGGGGGAGAGGGGTGTCACGCCCCTTCCTCGTTTTTGTACTTTCATTTTACAAAAATAGCACAGGAATTCAGTCATGTGACTCTGTAGTGTTGGAGGCTTGATTAAAATGGCGGATCTAAAAGAGTATCAAGACGATCCTGTAATCAGTGCTGCTATAAATTTCAGTTTCTTCCTTATATTGCCCAATATGATAGCCTGAAATCGCTTTGAAAATGTTGTTATTATTCCATTGTCTTATATTTAAACAATTATTATAGAGACATGTATGATAATCGTGATCTGAGAATGTTATTTTTATTCATAATAATTTATTAACTCTTTCCATTCCAAGGGTTTTTTCCCGGTTACACTGTGGGGTTTTTCGAGTGCGGTTAGACCCCAATGGTGCCCTATGAAAAATTTACCTGACATTTAGAGTTATGAGAAAAAGCGTATCATATTATATACCATTTTGAAGAGAAACAAATGGACTATCTTGTCAATGTAGTTGACTTGCTTTAACCTCAGAATAATCATTATTAATTTGACTAGAAACCGAATCATAAGGCTAAAGCTGATAAATAATATTTAATTGTGCATTGCAAACTAGGCGCAACTCAATCGTTGGCAGCCATTTTGTAACTTCTAATAGCAACGGACGGGAAACCGAATGAATATAGACTTATTTTTCTCATTTAAACTACTAATATTTCTCTATCGGGTGCAAGATGCTTTCAAAACAAAGCCAAGACACTCTTCTTTGTGAAGACACAAAAGTAATTTTTATTTAGTTACTCTAAAAACTGTGAGCTTCAATAAAATGGAACAAACCCGTATGGCACAGTGTGCGTCAGTTGGCATGGAAAGAGTTAAATGACACAAAGTTCTATGCTTATTCCTGTATTCCCTCTACTTTGTATACTTTGAGGATACATTTCTCAAATTTTACTTTAAAAAAATGTATTTTGCTATACAGGATATCTCTGATGAGGACAATTCTGATGAGAATGATGACGATGAAGAGACAGATGACGAAGAAGAGGTAGTTACATAGAGGAAGTTTTTCCATTATGGGTAATTAAATTGGAAGTGGGATGACAATAAAAGGTTCCAAAGAATGACAAAAACCAACTTGGGATACAACACACTACGAGCTCCAACTTTGTAAAAGAATCCATTACCCATTATGAAAATCCTGGTTGAATAGATGTCCATGAATGAGAATTATTTTTTTTTATATTGGACTTTACTTTTGTTTTCATAGAATAAAGATTTGTAATGTTAAGTTCTAAAGTTTAAAAGTTGATTGTAATTTTCTTTTATCTACGATAAAGTTAGAGCAGGGTTTGATACTTTGGGTTCAATCATAGTTCTCTGTCTCTCCAATTTTAAAGGAACCGCCAACAATTTGTTAGAGAAGTTCACCAACATCACCATTCCTTTTTTGCAATCTTACCAAGGTATTCAAAATTCAATGCAATCTGTGTCATGTAAGTTTTGTCATCTATATGTATTTTTGTTTATTTGACTCACAGTTAACATTTTGATCATGCATTTGTCTTTGAATTTCAGACTTTTGTTGAAAGAATTTGTTTCAAATGTATGTAATTGTAATTTCAACCCATTCACAGAATGTTGAACCCAAGTTGAAGTATGAGCGAATCTCAAATGATTTGACATCAATACTAAGCAGAGATGCTGCCAGTTGCATTGCTGTTCACACAAAGGTTAGTTTGATATGGACTCATTTCATCTGATTTTTCTTTTTGTACTTGTTTCATCAAGAGATTACAGAATATATTTATTTTAAAGGTATTGTACTTGTTTCCAGTATACATGTAAGAGATTTTGCTATAGAATGCTGAATGAATTTTTTTTTTTTCAATTGTTGAAATACTATATTGACAAAACGTGTAGTTTATTATTTTAAGTTATTAAGGCTGTTATTTTTTAAAATCAAACAATGGAGCATAAAGCTTGAAATATTTCCATTATATCTTTCTCAGTTTCTTGCTCTTGGTACGCACTGGGGCATGATCCACATTCTGGACCATATTGGAAACAATATTTCTGACAAGGAAATCACTGCAGTAAGATTGTCATTTATTTCTTTTTCTCCTTTTATATCATTACCACCTTCAACTTCATGATGAAACTATAGATTGATGGGCTGTGTTTGTTAAGGTTTGGATACGGGAGTTTGGGTTGGGCACGCTGATGATCTTAAGATTTCATTGGTTATGCGCATTGACTGGAGCCAAGCATTTCATGCTACAAGTAATTTTCATGTTTCTATTTATTCATATTTTTATGTTTTATTGTTAAATATCCTTTCAAAAGAGGCAGAAACAGCACACAGCACTCCATATTTTATCTCTTTTTTTCTCTTTACTCTTTTAATGTAAAAAAGTCCTATCAAAGTCTGACAAAACCATCATGTCGTCATGGCCCTGCCCTATAATTTCTTTTGAATTATTTGTCTATTTTCTGGTGTAAGCTTTTTATTTTTCTTACCCCCAGCACTCCACCACTGTCAACCAAATCAGTATTGATGATAATGGAGATTACTTAGCAAGTTGCTCCGATGATGGAAGAGTAAGTCCTATTGTGTTAGTTATAGTCACCATTGTAAGTTGCCTCAAGTTAAACACTCCTTTTCTTTTTCATTGATACTATCTGAATATCAATGAATAAATTTTGAACTTTCTGAAGGTTGTATTTAAATGTAGAGTTCAAGAGGTTTTAACTGCACCAAAATCATGAAAGTTGTCTCATATTTAGGAACTGTTCTGCTCAACAGATTATTTTTGTTTGTTTTGAACAATTTGGAACATGCAGTTGTCTAACTTTTATATTAGATATTCAGAGATAATCACCAGATAAGATGACAAATATTTCTTTAATGCTATTTAAAGTTTTGCATAACAATTTGAGTTTTTGCTCCATTTTTAAGCTTTCAACTACTTGTTGAAAGTTTATTTTGTGAGGATTTGTATTTGAATTGTAAGAAAATTTCTCAATCTTTGCATTTGATTGATGACGTTTGCTTGTTCTGCTTTTATTTTCAAGGTAATAATAACAGGTCTATATGCCACAGAAAATAACCAAGTAGTTACGTTTGATCGTCCTGTCAAAGCCATAGCCCTCGATCCAAACTACTCCAAGGCAGGAAGTTCTCGCTGCTACGTCACAGGAGATGAAAAGGTAGAGAATTAATTTGTTATCCATTGATATTGTAAAACAAGGTTGACCTATTTAAAAGATAAAATAAAATATGATTTATTTCTCAGAGGAAGTTGAATACTCCATATTTCAT
Organism: Melibe viridis; assembly: GCA_039654465.1. Classification (NCBI taxonomy): domain Eukaryota; kingdom Metazoa; phylum Mollusca; class Gastropoda; order Nudibranchia; family Dendronotidae; genus Melibe; species Melibe viridis. Next base: position 8,828 of record JBCIKM010018318.1, read on the forward strand.
TTGAACTGTTGCTATTTTGTTTCTGTTTATTTGTGTGTTTGTTTTCAACCGTAATCAGGATGATGTTGTGCTTGCCTGTGGCCAATGGCACATCACATAATGTGTCTGTTTATTGTGTGTGATTCAACCTATTCCTGTTTACTTTTAGACTTACCTCATTCTTTCCTTTTAGGCCTTGCATTTTGATAATCTTTTTAGTCTTGAGCTAACTACTTGAGCTCAATTTGTATAGGGCATCAGATGAAGATGTTGTTCCTAAAATTATTGATGAGTGATCCTTACGGGAAATTATTGTTACCCACAAAAACTTTAAAGCTCTTGACTGCAACTTTCTCTTATCCATGTGTGAAGTGAAATGCAGCTTTCAGAATTTTTTATAGAAACATTTGAATTGAAATATTTTATTTCTGTGATCTCACCCTTCTCTCCATTTCAGTCAGATTTTAGAACTCTGTGGTTTTTGTTTCTTTCACATCTAGATGATTCTGAATGAGAAATCCAGTTTCTTTCTTGGTCGTCATAAAATGAATGTGATTCACCAGGGAGAAGGTCCAATTCGCAATATCAAGTGGCGTGGGGATTTTATTGCATGGGCTAACAACAGAGTAAGTGTTAGTGCTCTGTATTTTTATATTTCATTTACTTCCAAATCTGGAGCTTTTATCAAAGAGACTGTATCTTCAGTTTTTGGCCTTTGATACATCAAATGATTTTAGAACAGAATTTTCTAGGTTTTTGTGGTCTCTGAATTTATGAAAAAAGGATTTTGAAAAAAAAAAACCAACCCAGAAATGTTGCCTTTCTCTATTTTGATTAATTTTACAGATAAGATTTGAAGGTAAAATGAATATTGTCAAACGAGTGTATTGATCAAGGCTACTTACCATTTGACATCAGTAGATTATGACAAGGAACAGTAAATTCATAAACATACAGAATGAATATGTGGCAATGCTCCCATTCTATAATATCATTTGATCGATTATGAAACAATCTATAATCACTTTGCGTCCATGTGTTATTTATATTTTTTATATTCCATGTGATTCCTATCTGTCAAAATTTTTAATTCAAGGGTATATAGTGGAAAGCCATGATTATTTTTATCTGTTGAAAACTAAGAAAGCTAAACAAAGTAAGGATTCATCATGTTCAAGACAGTTTCAAAAATTTTAAAAAAATCTAATTCCTTAAAAGTGCATCAGTAGCTTGGTAGAGCTAGCCCTTTTTTTTTAATTAAATATTTGCTCAAGCTCCAATTTGCAAGACAAACAATGAGATGGGTGACGGATGTGGTGCTGCAACAGAGGTGATTGTAACCGAATGGAATGAAGATAGCACCAGTGGCTTGTATAGGCCACTAAGTATGGTATTTGTACAGACTTGTATCATCTTATCAAAGATGTATGTAAAGCTAAGAGGTCCCCTTGGTTGAATAAAGCACCATGTGTAACAAAATTATTTGCATCATTATATGATAATGATATATTAAATGTCTGTTGTCTGCCAGCATTATGGGATTTTTAAACACTTAGACATGGTCATAACCATTGTTACGTTTTATATAATTGCTACATATTATCAATTGTTTTACTTTTCAGGGTGTTAAAGTTTTTGATTTCAGCACAAAGTCAACCATCACCAAGATAGACAAGGACCATGAGTAAGTCAGAATGATTTTTTTTCTTTAATTTTTGCGGCAAATAATGATATTATTTTACTGAGCCACACGATTTGAATAAGACTTACCTTTTATTTGAATCATTTGTCTTATCATTATAATTATGATACCAATAGTTTTAAATGATTTATGACTGAAGATTTATGAGATCGAAATGATGTTATGTCTCTTTGCGCCAAATTCTTTATGAATTCTTGGTTTGTTTGTGACAGCCTCAGACCTGAGATGTATAACTGTCATCTGGTGTGGAGAGATGCTCGCACGTTGCTGATTGGCTGGGGGGATCGCATTAAGGTGAGAGCACTTCTCTAGCTTTGCAATAGGTTAATGTTGAACATTTCAATTTCAATATTAAAGGGATAAGGATAACAAAAACAAAACAAAAATTAACACTTGTATTTGTTTTTTTTTTTACATGTTTTTTTGTTTTTCAATGCTATTGAAGTTTTTTTGTGTTGATGTTGTGGATTTGATAAGGGTGCAGACTATGCCAAGGTGCATCTTTTTTTTCCTAGTATTATTCAATCAACTGCAGGCTCATCAACAGTGTTTGAGCTTGATGGTTTATTTATGTTGTGTAATCATGATACCTCTTCTGTTTGTGTTTATTTCCATAGATTTGTGTAGTGAAAGATCAAAGCAAAGTCGACATGAAGGATAACCTGCCAAACAGATTTGTTGAAATTAGTAAGAATGTCAAGTTGTTGTTTTTTTCAGATAGAGAACAAACTAAAAGTCCACAATGATATGTTGGTCTGTGAAGAGGCTTGGCTTACACTCACATTTTCTGATTACATCTGTTTTTAATATTTCATGAACATTATCATTTAATAAAAATGTTTATTTTGTTCACTTTGAAAAAGAAAAGCCCTTTTTAAGACAGTCTCTCTTTCCACATGATGCTGTGGTGAACAGTGAGGTGTAACATAGTGGTAATCTTTGGTTGTCACACACTCTCCATGTCCTATGGAAGAAAATAAACAGAAAATTGTATAGGCACAGTGCCGAGGTGAGTCAAAGGCAAAGAGAAAAAAACAGGAAGTTGTCGTCGGAGGGAATCGAACCCAGGACCTGCCACGGCACCGATTCGCCTGGCCACTGCCAGAACAGCAGATGGCTAAGTTGTTAAGCCATAAGTACAGTGATTTGACCACATATTTTACATTCAAGGGTTTCAATCCTTGCAAACGTGTGAAGTCAACCTTGCTTAAAGTCAACCCTTTTTCTCGATTCTGAGGTGTTGACTTACATTGGAATCTGGATAAAGTCTACACTTTTTATAGGTTCTGAGGTGTTGATTTTATCTAGATTTCATTATAAGTTCTAGACACCAGTAGCTTTTTTATCTAATTTTTTCCCCTGCCACCACCTCTTACCCTTTCCACAAGGACATAAATGTTTCCAAACATGCTGTTTCAATTTGTCAGTTCTTTCCTAGAGTAGGTATCTCCTCCTTCATTAGTGTGTTCCACCATAGGATGAATAGCACTTCACTCATCAATCTTCCTTTTTTTTTTTCTTTTTTTTTTAGCCGCCATGTTTACCACAGACTTCTACATTTGTGGCATTTCCCCCTTGGCAACAAACCTTGTCGTGCTTTCCTATGATAAGCCTAAAGAGCCACAAGAGGTATGTATGTATAAACCCTGGCACGATGTTTAGGAATTAATATTTTTGTGTTGAATTGCACCAAACAAAGAAAGAAAAAAAAAGAAGAAGAAGAAAAATCCAACTGAGTCAAATGTGAGCAAAACTTTGATATTGAACACTTTCTCTCAACTTGATTATGTCTCTTTTTAAGTGGAAGTTAAATCAAAGATCATGCTATAAGATTATTTACATTTTAAAAACTTACACTAGTTACTCCTCTTTTGTACTGGGCCTGAAATATTATTTTTTTTCTCAAGGTTTTGTTTGTACTTGCAGCTAGACTTTTTGGGAGAGAGATTTTCTGAGGCATCTACTGAAATATTCTAAGGTTGTCAAAATTTCATTGAGGTATTTCAAGATATAATAAATGCTACTAGGGCTAAAATCTTTATCAAAGGTTTTACTCAGGGTCGGGCGAGTAAAATGCAAAAGCCAGTCAACCTCCATCAAGACCATATTTATCTCTCTTCAAGTTATTTTTGAGGACGGTACTCTCTTGAATAAATCCTTATTTTCAATTTTATCAGTGCACAATGAGAGTGTGTTCCTTCCTGATATTGTATCGGGCAAATTAAAAATTATTCAAATCACAAAGATTTCCATTGTATAGTTTTAAAACCAATTATCCTTTCACAGGGTGGAAGATACCAAGCCAGCCGTCCCCACCTGCAGATCCTGGAGCCTCACATGAAGAAATACGTGGAAATTTCCAACGATGCCCTGACCATCCGAGGGTTTCAAGAATACAGATGCAATGATTATCATTTGGGTGAGTCATCATCGAGGAATATTGCTGACGTTATCTCTTTAAGATGATTGCGAAAACCATCAGAGTAGTTATCGCAGTTTTGTTTGAAGCAGATCTGCGACGTAACCTACCTTTTCCTAATTATTTTGATCTTCTTCATAAATATTTACTGTTGTTTATTCTTTTTTCGTGATGAACTGAGACCTTCATTCTAATACCCAGAGCCTCATTTTTGGGAGAAAAGATGAGCAATATAAATAGACAATATTATCGTCATTGTTGGTTTCATGGTTATCAATCCATTATATTTTCTTTTATCTTTGCAGTGCGTGGATTTTTAAAAAATTGGTTTTGAGAGATAGATTTCAAGCACTGATCAGTACATTGTGTACTGTTGGAAAGGAAAGCGTTCAAATATCGTGGCTCAGTTTAATCTTACTCTGATGATCTATGCCAGATATTTTCTCAATACACTGTCATACTTTTAGCCCAGTCTTTACTTCCAAAAATTGTGTCATAGAGATTATAATTTGATTACATCTCTTGTGTTTTATTGAGGATTGTCAGTAAATCCCTAAAATTGAGTACCTGAAAGTGGCGATAAATTCAGTTCTGTGTAAATTGTTGGGTTCAGTTTCTGCCTTCAAATCACACTGCAGCGTCTGGATTGCTGATATCTGGGTTGTCTTCATCTTCCTTTGGGACAGACCAAAGAAGAAAAAAAATTCTGTCACGGGGTTTTCATTATTGATTAAGATAATTTTATTCATTTTCAAATTTCGATTCTAATGATGACCTGTTCCATCTACCTGGTAACGTGCAGAGTGTATCGCTGATGAAAACCTTTACTTCATTGTGAGTCCCAAGGATGTGGTCGTGGCTCGGCTGCGAGATCAGGATGACCATATTTCGTGGCTGATGGAGCATGAGCGATATGAGGTTAGTGAACCTATTTAAAATACTTGTTTTCTTTATTGTGATGTGGTGGGCAGAATTTACATACTAAAAGTGTTATATCGTCATTCAAAGCTACAAGGCTGTACGTCTGCTCGTTATTTGTTTTTTAATGTTATAAATCATATTGAATATCCCCAAATTCTATTTTATGATTAGATAAGAGACTGGACAGTAACATTTAACAGAGTGTCACTTTTTTTCTCAGCAAAGGAGAATAGAAGGAAATTGGTTTGATGTTTTTAAATTGTCCTTAACTCCATAATTTGTGATTTGATTAACTGTGAAAAGCTTGCATTACCAAGCTAATAAGCAATTTGAATCCTGGACATCTTTTTATTGCTCTTGTAATGCGAGAACAAAAAAATTCTCATCAGATTTTGTTTCATGGTTTCAACTTTCTACCATATACTTAAATCAGATAGATTATCATTTTGGGCTAAATATCAGTGAAACACATAGTTTTATCTGTGCATGTTTTATTTATTTCGTTTTGTTTCTTTTTCCATTCCAACAACAGGAGGCGATGATGGCTGCGGCCGAGCACTGCAAGGAACTGAAGACACATTCGTATTTTGTAAGCTACGTCATAACAGGCTTTTGGAGAATTTGTAGTTTAATCATTTACAATTTTACCTCAAATAATATTTTCTCTGGCCCTCCTATAAAATACATTACAATATATTTTCTGTAAAAAATGATTAAAAACCTTGTGTTAAAGATAAGCCCTTACCACAAATTGCAGGTTTTGATTATACTCACAATCATTTGAAATCTACAGTGGGATTGATTGTTTATCCATTGGTTTAGTCTGATATATCATATTATACACAATACACAACTCCATTCACAATATATAAAAAAATTGTCAGGAATCATAGCTTATACTTCAAATACTCCAGGCTATCAGCAATCACAACTATCTTTTAAAAATTGTGTGTAAAAAAAGCTTATTATTTCAAATTGCTCTGCTGTTGGCAGTATAAATCTCAACTATCTGTTAGAATATTACAGAATAAATAAATAAATAAATAAATAGATGTTTTTATATTCCAATGACACCAGGCTATTGGCAGGGCCTACTTGGACTACCTGAAGGAGGAGCAGTGCTTTGACGAGGCTGGCAGACTGTGCAAGAAAATCCTTGGGAAGAAGAAGGAATTATGGGAGGAAGAAGTCTACAAATTTGCCAAAATCAACCAACTGACGGTGAGCTATGGAACATCTATTTATAGTTACATCTCATATGTTTTCTCTAAAGAATTTTAACACCGAGTGTCCTAATAAGATAAGATATTCTTTTGTCCCTTGTTATCTGTTTTGTCATTATAAATCATCTCTCGGTGGTGTCGATTTGTGTTTTGAGAGATGATATTTATTTTTTAATGTAAATAATCTCTCTGCTGTTTGTGGTATGATCTGTTCCCTCTTTGAACTAAGTCTATCCTCTTACTTTCCCCTGGGCTCCTCTATGACCCTCGTGTGTCATGGGGCCCTAAAACCTCCAATAAACAATTAACAAACAAATAAATAAACATAACCTGTTTTGTGGAAAATTTTAGATCTTTAATTTGTCAAAGTTTTCTCAGACCCTGTAGAGTGGACTACATTAGTGCTACCTACTGTCTTATCATACTTTAAAATGATTGCTCCATGAATGATATTTACTTGTTTTAATAAATTGTTACATCAATAATTAAATTTCCTATTGTCTGTCTGTCTGTCTGTCTGTCTGTCTGTCTGTCTGTCTGTCTGTCTGTCTGTGTAGTACTAAGCTCCTCAGCCTCTAGTTAAAGAATCTATGAAATTAAATCATTGAATTAAAGCTCTCTACATATAAGGAATGTCTGTAGGAAATTGTATTTCAGTTAAGACGGGAATAGCTCCACAAAATAATATTTTACGTTTTAGAAAGACCAGAGAGACGGAGAACGAATTTAGTGCCCGTTTTTGTTTGTTCTTGACAGTGTCTTGTTGCAAGCGGTAAGAGTGAGAGAGATGTTGATGTCACCTTGCTCACTCTCACTCTCTATCTCTGTCTGTCTGTCTGTCTGTCTGTCATTCTATCTCCCTCTTTCCATACAGGCCGTTGCTCCTTACATTCCCTGGAACGACCCCAGACTCAACCCTGCCATCTATGAAATGGTTCTCAACGCTTTTCTGTCTACAAACTATGAGGTAACCACTCTGTTCAAACACTGAATGCCACAACATGCCACAGAGAATAAGAATGCAAATCTCATATAGATTTTTTAAAAAGTCAATTTCACTTTATTTTATCTTGTGGGGGAAATTTTTCTCCAGGCTTTGTCCCAAGTGCAGCCTGGGATAACCCAGGCTGGCCCTTGTTGGAATTGAACCCACACCCTTCAACATGGAAGCTAGAAACCTCGTCAATTGCGCTTGCCTGCCCTTATACCATGAATTATAAATGAGGGAGAAAAAATTTATTTAATGTATACAAAGTTTACTGTTAAAGTTGGAGGTTACTGTTTTTCTCTCTTTTTTTTTTTAAATGTGTATTGGAATAGAATTTTGTCTGTTTTATCCAAGTTTTTTTTTTTTTTTTTTTTTTTTGTTGTTGAAAGACATTTTTTACAATTAATTAGGGGCGTATGTGGCAGAGAGGTACGGTGCTCGCCTCTCAAGTGAAAGGTCCGGGTTCGAATCCCATGAACGGCGA
>JBCIKM010018429.1:0-16539 GCA_039654465.1 Melibe viridis
CGATATGTGTTTTGAGAGATGATATTTATTTTTTAGTGTAAATCATCTCTCTGCTGTTTGTGGTTTGATCTGTTCCCGCTTTCAACTAATCCTTATCTTACTTTCCTCTTGGACTCCTCTATGACCCTTTTGTGTCATGGGGCCCTAAAACCTCCAATAAACAAACAAGTAATCACTCTCATTTTTCCACAACCCATTGATTTCATTATCACGATCCCTCCCCATTGCTGATTTGTGTTTTGTGTTGTTTGTTAGTCCTGTTGATGAAGAGGTAACCCGAAACTTCCAGTTTACTTGTTCTTTAGTCCTTACGGAAGCTTACATACTCCTATCACGGTATTTTATTCTTGCTTATATCATACCTAAAAAATCTTCAAAATAAAATATGTAACAAAAAATGACTCACACAATAGTCCCCTTGGTGGACCTATCTATGTCTGTTTCATATCTTTCACACTGAAGGGATTGTCTTAAAATACAACTTAATTATTTTGTAATTGCCCATTTGGGATAGATAAAAATATATTGAATTGAATTACTTTTTCCATTGTTCTTTTAGGTCCTGGTTTTTTGTTTTTTTGGCCTTGTTTGGGTGTCCATGGCCATCCCCTTTGTCAAGTCTTTTTTAACATGCCTAATTATTTTGGAATTACCCATTTGGGATAAATAAAACTTTATTGAATTGAATTACTTTTTCCATTGTTCTTTTGGGTCCTGTTTTGTTTTGTTTTGTTGTTGTTGTTATGTTGTTGTCTTGTTTGGGTTTCCATGGCTATCCCCTACGTCAAGTCTTTTTAACACTTGAATTAGATCCAGGGTCACCTGCTAAACATACTTGGTACCCTTTTGTTTAAAGTTTAAAAATCTGGGTTTTATTGGACCATTGTGCAGTTATAAGTGGTGGTCATTGTTTATTTTTGTATGGAGAGATGATACTCACTGTCATTTTAAATCATCTCTCTGTGGCTTGGATTTGTGTTTTTAGTTTTTAGAGGGGATATTAATTTTATAGTGTTAATCATGTGTCTGGGGTTAATAGTTTGAACTGTTCTCTCTTTTAAAACTATGTGGGCAGTTGGTGGATGACCCTGGTGGGCACTTCTACTTCTGTTTCTCTTCCTTAATGCTGGCACAATAATCTTACCTTTTTACCCTTTTCTTTTGCACCTTGTTTTTGTCACTTTGTATGGGTGTCAGTGGCTGTCCCCTATTTCATGCTGTTTGGTACATAACTCCAGGGTCAAAAGTTATAATGTACTGAGTTCTTTTGCACACAAAGGGGGTTTAAAGATCCTGGGTCTTCCAGGACCATTTTGCTGTAATGTGTGGTTATTTTTGTTTGGAGAGATGATATTTTTTTGTAATTGTAAATCATCTCCCTGCTATTTGTGGTTTGACATGTTCTCTCTTTTAACTTATCTATCATCTTACTTTCCCCTGGGCTTCTCTATGACTATCGTGTGTCATGGGGTCCTAATACGACTAATAAACAATAAAGAAAACAAACCATCTGAATTAGATAATTGATGATGCTACCATTTCCATATCTGAAATAACGGACTACCTTGTCCTGAAAAATGTCTGGAGGCCAAGTTGGACTTAGGCAAATAGACTGTCATAAGAGAGTAATCTTGCCATTTGGACTACAGAGGGTACTTGGAATAAAGCATAATCACATCTTTGACTGTGCTACATACACACTAGGCATCTACACACCAAATGCCCACTTAGTTTCATTTCATATTCATATCCAGAAGGAATATACAAAAGATGAGCTTCACAATACCTTATTGCATCGCTTTGATGATGATTAGTTTATGGTTTAACCTTTTACCACAACATTGTAGAGGAGAGGAGTTCAGAAACACACAGACAGACGGAAAATTTATAGTAGATTGTATTGGTCAGCAACACATTCAGGAATGCTAGGGCTAGAGAAATCGGAAGAAAAACCAAAACTCCCTTTTCTGAAGCTCCACGTACCCACGATGTTGAAAGGCTGTGATACAAGGAAGGTGACAAAAGGAAAAGAAGGTTAAATTTAAAATTTCCAAAGTCTTTGGCTTTGTTGGAAGCAACACACCTCAAACAGAACAGTCTTGGAAATGGCAGGGATGGTTATAGTTATGCTGAGTGAAGAGGTGAAAAAAAGAAGATGGAAGTGGATTGAGAATGTTCTTAGGAGAGGCATGACAAATGACTATGCAGTAACCTGAGGTTGGACTCCAGAAGGATAGAAGAAAGGGGAAGGCCAAAGACAGTATGGAAGCAAATGGTAGTGGTTGAGGCAAATAGTGCAGACTGGCTATTGAAATCAACGTGACAGGGAAGGCCAAAGACAGCATGGAAGCAAATGGTAGTGGCTGAGACAAATAGTGCAGACTGGCTATTGAAATCAACGTGACAAGCATCTGTAGACCAAATGCAATGTAGAGCTGCAAGCCTTGTGTATCTTATGACATAGAGAAAATTAAGCTTCATGGTTAGGTACATTTTGGACCAGTCTCCCCAGAGAATCAGCTGGGAACAGACAGCCTGAACACATATTTTCAAAACAGGAGGAGTAGGAGGAGAAGGACATTTCAAGAAAAAAAAAAAATGATCATACTGGCTGCAGCAGAAAGCACACCTTATTTTGATAACTTACAAAAAAATAAATCTGTTAAAAAAAAATATTATGGCTTTTAATGCAAGTGTATTTAGAAATAAAATAAATAAAAGTTTTTAACTAAACAATCTGATGATAGACTATTGCAATGACATTCTGCATACACAGTTCAATTTCAGAAAACCTTTAAATAGATTTCCTGAAATACCACAGGTTTCTGTTTCTTGTAATGTTTTGTTTCTATGCTCCCCATTACATGTATCTTTCTCTGTGAGTAGGGTGGAAGGTGGAGGAGGGAAGGGGGGGGGGCGAGAGAGAGAGAGACTTTCATAGCAAAACCTAAGGAAAAGAAAATAAGGCGGAGGATTGGTGGCTGTCCATGGTTACTCTACTTCGGCTTCTTTTCTTTTACAATGAAGCTATTGTCTTATTTTTTATCTCTTCCTATCATTATGCTGTTATGGGTGATGGCCATTGTTTAAATTTGTAAAGAGGAATGATATTTTCTGTCATTGTAAATCATCTGTCTGTGGTATCAACTTGTGTTTTGAGAGAAGATATTTATTTCTTAGTGTGAATCGTCCCTATTCTGTTTGTGGTTTTATCGGCTCTCTCTTTTAACTAGGTGTTCTATCATGTAACTTTCCTCTAGGCTCCTCCACGGCCCTTATGTGTTTTGGGGCTCTTAAGCCATTGATTAACAAACAGACAAAAGAAAAAAATAACAAGAAAAGAGAAAAAGACAGAGAAGGTACATCATTTTGATAAGCATTACTCACCGAGCCAATGACACCCTCCCTCTCATCATCAGCATATAAAGCTGGCACCATTCCTGTTGTCAGCATATTGTTGATCAATTCCAAGAAACCTTCTTCTGCCACATGCTGATCAGTGAACAAAAAGACCATCTGTTTGTTTTCCATGCCCAGCTTCCCATACAGCACTTTCAGGTCATCTCTGGTGAGCAATGGTTATGAATACAATAAAAAATTGATATATATTGGGCTGAACTTAACAAAATTGTGCTGACTTTTGGGGACTTTTAACTCTGTTATCATGTACTCTGTCCATTTGAACTTGGTCATTTCCAACTGTCCATCTGTCTGTCTGTCTGTCTATCTGTCTGTGTGTTACTGAACTCCTCTGCCCAGAGACATTCAATTTTGACAAATAATATGTGGAATAAAAGCTCTCACTCTGAAGAATGTCTATGGGAAATTGTATATTAATTGAGATAGGGATAACTTCACAAATCTATATCTTTCCTTTTAGTAGGGCCTGGAGACAATGGATTTAGTCTAATAGCCATCTAACTTCTTTGTGTGACATGACTCCTGCCATTTAACTTCTTTGTGTGACATGCTCCTGCACACTAACAAGTGTGGGGCAACACGACTTGGAGGGGGAATAAAGTGGGGAGAAGGGAGGAGGAGATGTCATTAGAGCGAGAGGTAGGCACCGCTGTCATTGGCGACTGAAGAAAGACAAAAGAAAAAGTGGGGCGGGGAGAGCAAGCGGTTTGTGGGGGACCTATTGTCTATTATCTAGGGTAGTGGTTAGTAATATGCAGCCTAATGGTTGCAACAGGTACTTCTTGTGTTATCAAATCACTGTAAAATTTCATGAAAAACAGTGTGTGAATGTGTTTACAACAGCTGTTTATCTAAGAACTGATGTGTCATGTCATTACTGCGAGAGTAAATATTGCTTTACAGCCATCCTGGATCATAAGTTTGAAACAAACAACAAACAATAAATAAAGATAAACCCCAGCACTTTGCAAAAGCTTTGAAGACTATTCAATTTTGTTTTGTTTGTTTTTTTGCATGAAATTTGATAACTTTTTTTTTTTTTACTGTGACGTTGTTTCCATACTAAAGTAATTGGGCTCAGGCCAATTTTGATGTAAGAAATTGATTATACTTTGCTATGTAAAAAATCATTCCTCGTGGTTATTTCTCAAGATGAAAATCACTTATTGAAAAAAAGCTCCTTGTAGCATCTGAACAAAATTCTGTATAAAACAATCTGAATAGTTTCTTGATATCCTGCTAAAATCTACATATTTCTTTCCTAATGAGTTTTCCAATTTCCTGGTTCTTGGTTGTGGTCAATGGTTGTTGAAAAACACAAATACTAGAGTTTGAATATCACACCAAAACACCTGTCCTCAAATAAATGAAAGTGACAAATGCATTTGAGAATTGATCTCTTTGAAAATTTTACAATATTATGTAAATGCAGTAACACAGGGTGGTTAAAAAGAATATGCTAAAAGCATTATGTATATACATTGAAGTTTATTTCATGTTTTACAAATGATTAATGTGGCCACCACCAGTAGTTATGACAACATCAATCTGATATGAGAATTCCTGTATGTCACTGTTACAGTCCAACATGTTGATTTCAGTTGTTGTTTGAGATCTTTCAAGTCAACATTGTCTTTAAAAATATGCCCCACCATGGGCTCAGTCTCACCTAGATTAGAGTAATTCTTAAATACCTACAAAAGTTTTATAGTTCAGAGGGCTAATTCATTTTCATTGAAGTTTTTATTAATTTAGTGTAAGATTTTAGTTCCAGTTTTGAAAATGTTTTGCCTTAGTAGAGCCTCATTACCTACAGCCATTCATATCATCATTAAATTCTACGAGTTGGTTATAGCAACCTTTTATTGTATTGACCAATCAGAACCCAGTGGGGCTTATTCTTTCTTAGTTTCTTTTTCCCACGTGCTGCAGCTATAGCGGCAGGCTAACTTGTGCATTCACATATGTGTGTTTAGAGATGCATTTTTCATTTTGACAGATCTCCTGAAAAAGAGAAACTAATGACAGCCTTGAAATTGACACCCACTCAAACTTAGATCAGTACTCTACCAAATACCCACTGATTCATCTCACCAAAATGCCGCTGACACGATATAATGTACAATGATTTTGCTGTATTTTTTTTAATTGCCCTGTATTTAAGTATTTTATTCAACTTGGACTGACTACATGGTTACAGAGTTAGGAGTCTTTAAAGTTTTGAGTGTTTTTTGGGGTTTTTTTGTTTCTTTTCTTTTTTTGCCCCACCCTCTAATATAATAACAAACATTCAAATGAATAAGCACTCCTTGAGAATTGATCAAAATTTGCTAGCATTAAAGCAGAGATATAATTCATTAAGCATAAAAAGGTTACTTTTGAAGTCTGTGTTTCCTTTGGAAGTGAGTTTAAAACTGCGGTCCTTAGGCTAGAATCAAGATAAAGCTGAAAAATTCTATTCTAGTATAGTTAACATGAAAAGATCCTTAAATAATTATACTTATATTGTCTGGTTGACAGTTAAGCTGAAAAGATAATTGATTAGTTATATTAATAATGTCTGGAATGCTTTTGATCAATGTTGCTAAGCAAAAAAAAAAAAGAAAACAACAAGAGCTTTCTAAAGAAAAATGGAAAGTTTTGTCATATATTCTAGGCCAGACTTTTCTTTATGAATGTCAGGGTCATCTAGAGCTTAAAGCGAAAATCCAAAACAATTTCACTTTAAGTAGAAATGGATAGTAAAAAGATATTGTGCTGACCTAAATGTCGCTTCAGAGTAGCCCCTACTCAACATGATCTGGAAGATTTCACAGCCGGAGGTGTAGGCAGCAATATGACACAGACTCTGCTTCCCACTCCCTCCTACACCCACAAGTAGAGAGTTGGCCCGGTCCATGCGCAACACACGGACAATGCGTGTCAGATGCTCCAAGGCATCCTCAAAAAGTACCAGCTGTAGGGAGCCTTGGTTTTCATTGTAATCCTCAAAAATCTAGAGAAAATGAAGAAATAAGTCCTGATATAGTTGCATAACAATTAAAATCAAAGGTATGAATGGTATTATTACCCAATAAAAAGCTGGAAAATAGAATTTCATTTTTGAATATCCGAGTAAGAACTAAAAATACAAAATCAAATGAACTGCCTTGACTTACCATAAAATTTAGACATAAACTGTATTAGTTTTTTCTATCACTCTAGTTATAAAATCTGAGAAGTAAACAGTTAAATCATTTACCTCATTTTACATCAAGTGACCACTGTTTTCAATTATTACTAAACAACATAAAAATACAACCTTGTAGTCAAGAAAGTTAAACCATACATGGCAGCAACACGCTCTCCGTATTAAACTCAAGATGACCTGATGGGTATATCATGAGAACTATCTTACTTCATTGAATATATGTTTGCAAGCTTCGTAATCCACCATGTCTTCATATATACGTGGCTCTTCTTCATCCAGAGCAAATCTGTAATCCCCAAACAGAATAGGATCCTTCATGATCTGTCCAATGTCACATTCCTTGAAGAGTTCTCCAAGAATGGGTTTAATGTGAGTCTGAGAGAAAATGTTACAAAATCATCGTAGTCATAAAAATAGAACTGATTGGAAATATAAAAATAAACATAACAAAGCAACAAACTCCTAGACAATCAGGGTAGTTTATTTGGCTTTTTGTGAATTCCTAGTATGTATTATTTTTTCATTACTTGTAATTAAGAGCAAAATTGGCAGAACAAAACCCCCACAATCCAACACAGACATTAATGCATGCAATACACTACAAAAGGGTCCCCACTCAACTGTAACAACAGAATTATCTTGATGTCAGAGCAGAGAAAAACCAAACTACAAAGCACTGCATCACATACACAAAATATAAATAAGTCTAAACAAACTGCACAAGAGTTCTGATCAGACAGCCTGCCAAACAAACACATGGTTGTTTCAATTGTTGTCCTTGTCTCTCCATCTCTCTCCTCATCTACCTATCTATCTATCCATCTACCTATCACTTTCAAAATGATTGGCAATGTTTATCCCAATTTTTGTTAACCTATCCCTTTGTCAGTCAGTCTGTTTATTTATCTGCCTAGCTGTCTACCCATTATCCATCAATCCATCCAACCATCCATACAAAGGGAAAAAATGATCTAATTTTTTCAACAGAAAGGCATAGGTACGCTGCTAAGTCTAAGTGGCAATGTCAAGATGAAAAGAGGTGAATATCCTCTGAATTTTTTCCCTTTGGTTTTTTCCATTGTAAATTTCTGATGCTGTTTGATATAACAAACAAGGGTATTCTTAATGTTTGGATAAAAATTGGAATGAAAAAAATTATAATATACACCTGTATGACTAACTTATCCTCTGTGGTGATGAGTCTGTCACTGATGACTCTCATACATTCGTTTCTCCAGAGTCGTAAGAAGCTATTGATTGTTGAGAAACGATCTGCTGTTGAAAGGCAAAGTCCATTGTAAATTCTTGACAAATCCCTCAGGTTAAAAATATAATGAAACTTGGATGGTGTCGGAGGCAGTTCTTTTATGATGTCACTAGACAAGATAAAATATCAAAAAGAAAATGTCACATAATCTTACCCTGAAAATACTATGATAAGATACCTGCAAAAGAGTGATGAGTGAGTAAAACTGTACAAATAAGGTATTATTATTATTTTTTGTTTTAGAATCTTCAACCCTGTTTCTAAAGCATTTGGTGCAATAATGTAGCTAATACTCTACAAGGCATTGAACTGCAAACTCTTGTTGTTCATTGCCCTGCAAATACAAACAAGTTTCAAAGTAGAAGTAAAGGGTTTGAGAACTTCTTTTTTCTCAGCTTTTATGAAAACTTACAAAAATTAAGGTGGACCCCCAAATAGACTTTTCTGAACTGAAAGCATTGGGAGTTTGATGTGATGTGAGAAAAGTTTTGCTCTAAAGATTATGCCTACACATATAAAATAATAATAGTCCATGGGTCACATCCCAACACCTTCACCCCTCCGTCCCCCAATGGGAAAATTGGTCACTCTGATCATTTTTTTTTTTTTTTAACTCCAGGACTTTCAAGGGCAATAAATGTGAAGTTGACATTTTGTTAAAGCATAACAGGAGACAACTTTCATCAAATACAAAAAAGTGCTATAGTTCTCCCAAGTGGAGGGGGGGGGGGGAAGGGGGTCTACGGCATGCCCAAGGTCTAAAACTTCTACGACTATGTAATCATAAAATAACTAAGAGTTTCAAAGTAGCAACAAAAATTAAAACAGGATGCAATCCAGTGGAAGCACTTGGATGAAATAGAGTGCACATAAAAGCTGAATCATTCTCCATTTCAATCCAAGAAAATTCAGACGGTAATAAATCCATAATTGCATAAAAAACATTTTTAAAAATGACTTATCTGTAAGGAGGATTACAAAAATTGTTAACTTTTAATGGGTAACTGTATGACTGTGACAGAAAATGTCATGGCAATTCAAGACAAAGATGATATTTTCAAAGAAGAGAATGAAGTGAAATTATAATTGCAATACTTGTAAAGTGCCATTGTGGCTTGGGTCAGAGTCCTTGGAAGTGTTCTTATTTCATCAGAAAACCCTTGCAGGTGACCATGAAGAATTGAGACATATATTCTCATCAAGGATTCATCGTCTGGAAAAGTCATATTGATGACTGTGAAAAGGGAGACAAATCGTGGGTCAGTCTCATTGCGGCCTCCACCAGCCTTTCCCATGGCAGCAATGTAGCTTAGGTCTTTAATGTTCTTCCAGTTCAGCTCTTTGCTGCGGTCATAGATGCCGCCTCTGTCCAGAAGAAGCTTAAGCATGGCAATGGGCTGTTGTGTACCATAAGTGTCCACCTAAAAAAAAAATTAGTGCATATGTCTTGACTAAACAGCACATTATCATATTGATATCCGCAGGAAGTTTATTCATCATAGAGGTTTAAGGTGCAAGCCTTGTTTAGTCCTTTTTTTACTTTGAGGATCTTTGCTTTTTAACCTTTATTTCTTAATTTTGTTGTAATATTTCTACGATTATGATAGTACAACATATTTTTTTTTCTCATTTCAGTCTTCAGACACTCCACTCCAAATTTGCCTGCTTTTTTTTTGTTTTTGTTTTTTCATATTTTAAAATTTGGTGTCTAAAATCAGCTCATTGGATAGTAAACATCATCGGCTGTTTCTTTTTGCTTTTTTAATATTTGAAAGTAACGGGATATTAAAATGAAAAACATGGATAGCAGAAGGATCATGAAAAAAAGGACAGCATTAGGGTTTCAGCTTTCTGTATGACACGTTGCATATTGGAATCAGCAGTTGTGGTACAAATTATGATAGATCCGATATTATAAAAGAAGCAATTCTACTAAAAGTGTAGAGAGAATTAAGTATGGAAGATGAGTTAACTGTTTTCGCATTGGTTGATTCAATTTATATCAGCAACGACAACTACATCATTGATTCAAAGGATGAAGATAATATAATACTTTATTCATCCCAAAAAATGAAATTTATTTTCAATAAAGATGTGGCAGAGTCCAGACTGGCAAATAAATTTTGCAAGGAAGCAATCTTGAAATGATTTAATAGCAGGGATTGATATCTAATTTTCGTAGCTTTTGATACTT
This sequence comes from Melibe viridis, assembly GCA_039654465.1. NCBI lineage: Eukaryota > Metazoa > Mollusca > Gastropoda > Nudibranchia > Dendronotidae > Melibe > Melibe viridis. Next base: position 10,072 of record JBCIKM010018429.1, read on the forward strand.
CAAAAGTCATAGTGTTTAGTGATAGTTCAAGAAACTTCTCTTTTTTTTAGAGCTTGAGTTTACTTTCTCAGCTTTCCTTTTTCTACATGCCATGAACTTTTCTCTGGCACAAAGATAAGTTATCATTGTGCTTGTGATATTATGAATGTGTGATCAGGCGATTAAAAAAAATGTTCAATCATCATTTTCCAAAATGGTTTCCATACCTGAAGCAGTGACAATGAATAGAGAGTAGATTAGGCTACCCAGTACTGAGCCGCTGCCAAGCTGAAGGACTCACCTGAGGCATATTAAGGTCATCAATAAAAACTATAAGCCTTTTTCCAGATGGGGGACCGTAGGTGTCTTTGGTTCGTTTTTCAACACTTGCCTCTAGATTCCTTTGTACATCCATGGAGGTTGTTCGAGAGGAAAAGTTGATGTTCAAAAGCATCTGAAACAGTCAAAAGGTGAATTATACTCCTCTCAAAGGTACTTTGAATGCGCTAAGTGAATCTTTTTACTATTATCATTATTATTCCAAATGAAGATTAGGGAAACCCAGATGTCAGCCTCATTGTATGTGTTACACCCTAGTAAGGTGAAAAATATTAGACATAGTTCCTTATCCAAGAACATAATACTAGTGGACACAGCTATGGTACTGATGACAAAGCTGAGGATTAGTTGATCTATCATCAATCCCAATTGTGGTTACAGTCAACAATGTCTTCATTTCACTTTTTATGAGTTGTTTGCCAGTGTGCCATTGACAACTCAAGCCTGTTTTTCAGACATCTACCTTGGGTTGATTATTGCATGGATTAGAAAAATCAATGTAACATGAGAACTTTCAATTTCAACATTATAATAATAATAATAATAATAATAATAATAATAATAATAATAATAATAGTAAGTTTGTTTTGTTTTGTTATCTATATCCCTTCATACTGCCTAAGCAGTTTCAGGACCCAGCTCCAAGGAACCGGGAAGAACTCTGGATCACAAGAAATGAAGACAGGCAGTGGATTGGTCCACCGTGCCTAATCTTGTGTGGCATAATGAGAAATACAAGGGGTACTACTTGATCTTAAGTGAAACAATAGTTGCTGTTGCTTTTGTGGGATCTGCTCATTGATAAAAACCAATAAGCCAATTTACCACATGGCATAATGATAACAACAGTAATAATAATAATAATAATAATAATAATAATAATAATAATGATAATAATAATAAAAGTAATAATAATAACAATAAGAAGAAGAAGAGGAGAAGGAGGAGGTGGAGGAGGTGGAGGAGGAGGAGGAGGAGAAGGAGAAGAAGAAGAATATACAACATTTATACAGTGCATTTTGCACAATGCGCTTTAGCTTAACATTCATAACCTGAGAATATTTTTGGCTCTGGATTAAAAGTACACTTCCCCAACTCTAAATTTTTGCATGCACATCTACATGGTGTCCTTTCATTATTCCTAGATAAGAATTAAAATAGCTAAAGAACTAAAAAGGATAAAAACACCGGGTCTTTTACAAAAGTTGAGAAATTACCTAAGTTTTGTTGTTATTAAGTATAAAAATATACAGTAAACTGTTTTTCTACAGTGATGTCATTTGTAAAGAGAGGTGAAAAATTAAGGTACTGATTTTTGACACATGTGAAATGAAAAACAAAGTGAACTCTTTTTCAGTTTCATCCCTATAATGAATTGAAATACCTTACCTAACTCGAAAATTTACAAAATTAAAACATGTTGTTTTTCGCAGATGAAAATGCTGGTCTTTTGCCTTGTCTCCAGGGTAAATAAGCCTCACCCTTCTCTGGATTTTACCTTCACTTGGTTTATTTATATTACAGGGTGCATGCAAAATGTGTGATGGACATTGGCTACCTTGAAGTCAATATATGGGAAGTTGTGGAAATGCTACACAACAAACAGGAGTTAAAATGATAGTTGGAGAAGTTGAAAGACAATGGCAAAGCCTACATCGAGGTTGATACTGAAGTTGAGAGCCAATTGCTATTGAGTGTTACTCATCACATTTGAGATAAATTGGAAAAAGGTTCACTTTGATGTTTATTCGTCTGTCTTAGCTGAAATCAGGGAAAATCTCAGCCTTATCTTTGAAGACAATTTTCTCCGTTTCGGTAACCCAAACTTCATCAAATTTAATCACCCATATCTTAGGTACTAATAAAGATAAATTCATGTAATAAAAAGCGTGATATTCTGTACATTTTCATCGTGTTGGACAGTAGCTCAGCTCAAACTTTATATTTTGGCTTGCTACTGTTTTCTCTGGACTGCATCACATATTTTGCCATTTTCATTTCCTATTCATAACTTCTGCAAACAATTTTTAACCAGTATGACACTTCCTTCTTGAGCAAAAATTTATATAGTGCATGTACACAGTTGGTAGCTTGCTTTCAGGCTTACATTTTTTTGCTCATCAATCTCATGTAAAAAGTTCAAAATCGTAGCTGTTTTTGAAGTCCCTGTCTCTCCGACAAAGACAATTGGCCTCCGTATTTTTACCATAATTTGGAGAAGCCAAGTTGCTCTGACCTGTTGGATACATAAAAGAAATGAAGATTGGAGATGTTGATTAGATGCAGAGGATAGATAGGTCTCCAAATAAATTATTATCATTCAATTTTGAGTACTACTGAATGACTGAATTTGATGGTGTTAGTAATGTTGAGTTATCTAAGATAGAGGAGAATTCTTAACATCAATGGAAAAGAAAAAATGCCCCAAAAGACCAGCTGACACCTCCCACACAAAGAGAGATGCAACTCAATTGGAGTGTTCCACTAGAGTGGTATACAGATAAAATGTCAAGGCAGGATATATTATGTTTTCTTATTCCAACATGAATTTCATGGGATGATGGGTTCCCAACAAAAAATACTGGAGGGATAAACAGGTACTTCTGCTAAATGTTTTTAAAGGCCCTATGTGCTTTTGTCATTGTAGTTTATTCAATTTCATTTCTTAAGGATGAGCCAACTATTTGGGTCTTTATTGTGTTTTAATAAATTAGTCTCTGTATGAAATTCTCGCAGGTAGAATGAGTGCACCAATCTGCTAGCACCAGTGATCTTTTAATGCCACATGCAGAGAGTGGCAGTGATATGGTACAATTTTCCCATGCTAGAAAACATTAGAAATTCAATTTGCTGCTGGATAACAAAATGATACATTTTAATTTGTAATCTTTTTTTGCCTTTCAAAAGTAAACAAAAAGAGCTTTCAAGAAAACAGTTTTGTTTAAAACTTCTTTGTCAAATTTTAGTTACACCACAGTGCATTGTAATAAATATACTGACTCCTAGAACTGAATGTGAAAGGATGACCCCAAATAAACACTCATGCAGTCTATAAATCATGAAGTCAACATTAATAATAGAAATAATAGTTTATGCTTTTACATCACTTTTAACATTCCTAGATATATCCCAAAACCGGTTAACAAGAAAGATTAAATTGTTTGTTTATTGGTGTTTTAAGGGTCCAATGATACAAGAGGGTCATAGGGGAGCCCAGAGGAGAGTGAGGTGATAGAAAAGTTGAAAGAGAGAATTGGTAAGAAGAGAGATTATTTACAATAATAATACATAAAAACACATTGACTTATTTTATCAATACTACAGATTAGATAAGATAAGATAGGAAAAGATAATACTTTCTTCATCCCAAAAAAGGATGATATCTAAAAGAGAGAAAGAAAAAAAAAAAGCTATTGTACAGAAAAAGGAGTAAGAAATAATGTGTCTTGAGTAAAGATTTGAAACTACACAGGGATTTTGCATCTCAGACACCACGAGGGAGATCATTCCTGAAACATGGGATGGCAGAATTGAATGATTTGCCACCTTCAGTCCTCAACCGTATTCTGGGAATGGTGAGGATCACAGGAACTGTGCTCCAGCAAAGGGACCTTGTGGGTTCGTAGCGACAGACGAGGTGGAGATATTCAGGGGTGATTCCATGAAGGCACTGATATGTAATCAAAGAAATTTTGTGGTTGATGCAGTGTTCTACGGCAAGTTAATGAAGAGCAAACAGGAGAGGAGATGCACACTACAATTCACAAAAGGTACCATTGCAATTAAAGTAGATTTTTGTATCTTCTGTTTTTTTTTCATGCAGCTAACTGATAGTTCCCAGAGTGAACTCCAGTCTCCAATTGAACAAGAAAGAAAAGAATATTTTTGTGTGTCTGTTGCAAAAATGTTTATGTTTTTTTTATTTTGATTGTCTGTTTTCATGCATTACAAATGAAATTGGTGGGCTGGTATATTGTGATTGAATTAAAATGATGATTTGATTGTCTCTGTTTTCATGCATTACAAATGAAATTGGTGGGCTGGTATATTGTGATTGAATTAAAATGATGAGACAATCATTACCGTCTCCACAGTAGGCACCAAGATGTCATTGAACTTCCTGAGAGGATCATGGATGTATTTGGGCACTTTCATTGACCATTGTATCCAATGGGAGGTTTCAGAGTCAAAGAAATAATCAAACAAGGTGAAATTTGCTGGTAATTCTCCTGGAAAATACAAATTTGAAAAAAAAATCAGCTTATGAACATTTTTGTTTTTTAAACCATACACAAATATTCTCAAAATATTAAATTTTAGCTGTAAAGTTTAGGTTTTAGATCTAAACCAATGAGAATATTTTGCATTTTATTCCATGAAAGTACCTTTTTGAGTACCTGAGATGTAGGCAATTAAGTTTCTCAGGTATAGGTTGTATAAATGAAAAAAACACAACAACAAAGTTTGACTGAAACAGACAGATAACAAAGAAACATACAATAAAACAGAAACACAGCTACAAAATATCATCCTTCAGATGGATTTAAAATTTAAAATCAAATTTTCATTTTATCATCTGTGTTGCAAGCAAACCAATCAAGTCTGTTCTTGCTGCTTGTACAGAAGAGACCATGTTAACAGGATGGAAAACATGTTAGCAGGATTGAAAATGACAGGATCGCAAAACAAATTTTAGAATGTAAACAGCAGGGAAAGTTGCCAAAAGGTAGACCAAAGGAATTGTGGCAAGAAACTATTGCAGACACAGTGGAAAAGAAAGTTTGTAAACTTGTAGATGCAAAAAGGAAGAGCCTAGATAGGGATCAGTAACAAAAGTTTGTGCATAGCAATTAAACCTTACACTGAAAGGTATTAAAGGTAAAGATAAAGAAAGAAAGACAAAAAATAAATTTTAACTTTCTCTGTAACTTAATTTCCAAATGCAATTTGATAGAGTCATATTATAAATCCATGTTTTGTGTACGCTGGTAAAATTTATTATCATAATTTTAATAACAAGTATGTTTCAGAAGACATAAGTGATTTGCAATCAGAATTCTGTCGGTGGTTTGTTTGCAACACCAATGATATCAACTTCTTCACTACAAAACAGATAACATTTTTACTTTACTATCAATGATAGAACATATAGGCAAAGTCAAGCTGGAAGCAGTTTGATAGGCAACATTCATTTTAGCTAAGAATTCCCCAGAAATCAAACTTATTTCTCACCTAAAGTGGGGATGTGTTTTAGATCACTTATCATACTCAGGCTCGCTAAGTACTTGAGCTGCTCATCAAATCTCTGTCTTGAGTCCTCAATAAGAGTAGCACCAATCGACCACACAAGACTCTGAATCATAAGAGCCTCTAGCTCTTGAGGTTGGTACATTCTGTCTTCTAAAGTTGCTGTTAACATCATGGTTAATTGTGTTACCTGTTGTGGAACGATTTTAAAAGTATGAACTCAAGCAATTGTAAGGTTACATCTGCATACGATTACATCCTGATGATTTCTTAACATCCCAAAGATTGCACAAGAGTACATGATTTTAATTCATGTGTGAGAGTAGGATCTAGGAATGAATGCAATTTAAAAATATTCTTTTACTTACTTTGTGTATCAAATAATTTAGGAGAGAAATTTAAATAGGTTATACAACCGTTAACATCAAAATTTGAAAAATACATTAGTTAGACATTTTGTTTCAAAATATTGAAAATCAACAAGTTTTATCCAGCTGTATTTTTAGAAAAAATAAATTTGTGACATGAAGAGATCAAAATAGAGAACATTGATGTAAGGGCATAGACTGTTTGCAACTTTTTTTTTATGTTCCAATACGCTTCCTAGTTATTTAAGGACTAGATTGTGTTTTCTTCGTTTTTGTTTGTTTGTTGTTGTTTTTTCCAAGCAATTGTCTCCTACAGAGTGAAGCTTTTCATGACTCGTTACTTTAAAAAGGATTGTTAAAAGAAACCCTCATGACAGCTAGCCTAAAAATAGGCACGGAGGCAGACAGACAGACAGACAGACAGACAGACAGACAGACAGAGGGAGGGAGGGAGAGACAGAGAGAGAGAGAGAGAGAGAGAGAGAGGGAAAGAGAGAGAGAGAGAGAGAGAGAGAGAGAGAGAGAGAGAGAGAGA
>JBCIKM010018540.1:0-16537 GCA_039654465.1 Melibe viridis
CTTTCCTCTGGGCTCCTCTATGACCCTCGTGTGTCATGGGGCCCTAAAACCTCCAATAAACAAACAAACAAACAAAGGATGAAATCAAAATAATTGCCTGTGGTGTTCTTTCATTTTAGAATCAAGAGACACATTATAATATTACAAGTGGTTTGGTTGACTGTTAGTTTTGATCTGTTCCTAACTGTTCTTTGTTAAAGGGATGTCATATCATGAGCTTCATCCATTATTTCAGCTCTGCTCAGCACAACTATATTGGTACAAGATGTGAATGATGCTGTTCCTGAATTCAGCCCCTCCATGTATTCTGTCACTGTGTATGAAGATGCAATGTTTGGGCCTGATGTTTCTTTGGTGCAACTTACTGTTTCTGATGATGACCATATGTCAAATGGGAAATTTGAAATCAGTATAGTCGGTGGTAACATCGGAAAAAAGTTTGCTATATCAGGTGAAACATTCTGTGGTTTGATTTATTTTCCTCTTCTCCCCCCCCCCTCCCCATCTGCATTCAGTGAAAGGCATTTTTTTAGTTTGGATATCTTTTGTCAGATATATGGCAACCAATTGTATTCTTTTCATGAATAATATATTGAATAGGCTTACTTACATTTTTGCTTTTATCAATAATTATAAGACTTTCAGCTCCAAGGAATACTTGCTTTATGCTGCTAGATTAAATGATGACAGAAAATTTGTTAAGATTTAAGCCCTTGGCTCGCCAAACAAGGGAATTGGTGAGTCAGTCCTTTGACACCTTATAAGCTTTACACTGACTGACTGGTTTTTCATTCATGGAATGATTTAAAAAGACTCATTTAATTCCAGACTTAGCCAAACTGTACCCAAATTTATGAACATGCATTCTTTATGTTGTTCCATGTGTGCTAGAGATAAGGTTCAAGTATTGTGAAGCAATGAGATTATAATGGTGACAACAGATGAGAATCCTATCGTCCTGATTACTTTTGTTGTTTTTCTTAGACACAAGTCTTACCTTGGCAGCTGGTTTAGATTATAATACAAGATCATCTTATGAGTTATTACTGGAGGCAGCAGACAAAGGGATACCTCCATTGAATTCAACAGCAAGGGTATATATCACTGTGTTATCCAGTTTGGAGAGAAAACCACTTCTTGATGGCCCATGCACTGACGTCACCATAACGGAAAATACGCCAGTTGGATCTGTTGTCTGCAAAAGTGAGGCACCAGGTACATACTGCAGACAAATTCAACTCTTTGCCATTAATATTGATAAATATTATATCATCAGTTTAGTTTTCCTTTTTGTTAAATAAAGCTGTTCATCAACCCAAAATTGAAAAATAGCAGCGAAGATTACTAAAGCAGGTCCTGGTTTCCTTTTTTCAATGGCTTTTTCTCTTGTCAGCACCATTTAAACAACTGTATATTGCCTTAAGTATGGGCTTTAAGTGATCTGATTTAGGTTTTAATAGGACAGAACTAGTTTGATTTAGACATTGATTTCAATTATTCAAGAAAACCTTGCTTTTGTAAATGAAAATAGGAAAGCTGACATTGTTTTTCAATTATATGAGTGAACTTCAAATGTCACTACGTAAATGCCTTCTGTGCATAGTATATTTTCAAGGAATTATATGAAATAACAACACTTTGTTGGGAATAATAGCAAATGCTAGAGAAAAAGTTACAACATGCCCCCTCTTTTTCACAAACATTTTGTAATTCTTTAACACAGTGGGTCACCTCTAAAATTTGAATAAACTTTGGACTGAGATAAAAAGAGGTTCAATTCTTCAAATGAGCGGAAAAATGCAACTGAGCTTGCAGTACGAACATTCCGCTGTGTTAAATTTGGCATGCAATTCTTTAACTTTCGCCAAATTTTGGCAATTGATTATATTCATTCTTAGTTTTTATTATGTCCCTAGATTTAATCAATTTTTCTAAAGGGGCCTGTCAGTTGTTGTTTTGTTTTTTTTTATAGACTGTGGAAAGGGAAAGAGACAGGAGAGAGTTTGAAAGGTGGGGAAAAGAATTGTAGTAAAAGGCAACCAGGGAGACTTTTTCATGGTTATCCAGATTTTCTTCTTGGCAGAAACAGATTAATCTCCTAATTGATATTTTATCCATCCCAAGATTTTGCAAGCTTTGATGATGGGCATGTCACCTTCCACATACAAGGTGGTGTTCCTGCCAGAGAGTTCATCCTTAATTCTACAACAGGAGAACTGGTTGTCAGCTCATCACTGGACTATGATGAATTACCAAACTCTTATAATGTTATTATTGAAGCAGTCAATACTCAAGGGCTGTCGTCAGCCACCTCAACTTTTTCTGTCAGCATCAGTCTCGCCGATGTCAATGACAACTATCCACAATTTGCTTCCTACATAATACACTTTGAAGTGAGGGAGAATGAAAATTTGAATCAAAGTGTGGGTATTATACAGGCAACTGACAAAGGTACTAATGAATTGTCTCTTTCAATTCTTTCTGCAACTTTAAAATTTACATCATTGTTTTTTATATTAACTCTTTCCGGACCGATCGATGATATATTGTTTCCGCGGAACATCCGTACAGGACTGAAAACGATACATCGTTTCTCGAAAGAAGTACCATATTTCGCTTCAGAAACTTTTGAAAGTTGTTTTTTACATTCATGCTGACATGGCCATGCCCCCTTGGTCTAAACCCGAAAAAAGGCTGGTCCTGAAAGAGTTAATCTGTAAAATCCTAAATGTTTGTGAAGAGTCAACAAATTATATCATATAAAATCATGAGGCTACTTTAAATGGACTTTCTGCTTTCAAGTGGTTTAGAATATATGAAATTTCATTTTGCACAAAATATTAATGAGCGAGCTGAAAAACCTGAAGTGCTAATTGTATACAAATTGGTCCCATGTAACCTGAAACTTAAATATCTCTTTCACTCCCCCCCCCCCCCCCACTCCCCATAACCCACTCTCCTTGTCTGCCCCTATGACTCTTAACCCTCATTTGTTTGCATTGTTGTCAGCCCTAAAAGTAGTAACTCAATATAACTCAAATTCTTGAAGTACAAAGCTATTAAGTTCTTTTTCTATATATTTTTTGTCTTTTGCATTTAAAAAGTAAATTGGGCATAATTGCATTGAACAGAGGATGTTTCTCAAAAGTGAAAGTACGAACTCCAAATAAAAATGGAAAATATTTGTTATTAAACTTGTAAGGAACCCGGGGTGTGTGACAGGTTATAAACATATTAATGATTTTCTTTTGTAGCTTTGTACAATTACAAAATATTAGTTACTTGTTCAAAAGGTAAGCTTGCATACACTATGGGGATTTAATCAATGTCCAACATAGGCCTATTGGAAAAGTTGTTCTATTATTTTTATTGCCTCAGTAATTCAATCTTTCTATGAAACAATGCAATACATGGGAAAAGGCCGTATTCCTAGTCATTTTCAATTTTTGTCCAAAATTGCAGTATTTTACCTAGTCCATTTAACCTTTTGCCTTTACGGAATCGCCTTTGAGTATCTCCAATGCCTTGTCCTTCACTACAAACCCACAAGGTCCCTTTGCTTGAGCACAGATCCTATGATCCTCATGATGCCCAGAACATAGTTGAGGACTAAAGATGACAGGGCATTCAGTTCTGCCACTCTACATGTCTAGAATCATCTCCCTCATAGTGTTTGAGATGCAAAATCCTAGTGCAGTTTCAAATCTTTACTCAAGACACATTATTTTCATAGTGCTTTTTCTGTTAAATTTAACATCTCTCTGTAGTATTGACAGTGGATGTCCATGGGTTTTTATGTATTGTTATTGTAAATAATATCTCCTCTAACCTATTCTCTCTTTCAACTTTTCTATCATCTCACTCTTCTCTAGGCTCCTCTATGATAGCATTGAACCTTAAAATGGATGTATTTAATTTGAGTTAAGATCTTAACTGTTTTGTATTTATAAAACTTTGGTATTTTCATTATTTGTGATATAGGATAAAAATCAAGGCAAGAAAGTAATTATTGATGATTGATTTTTTATAGACTTCTGTATCTTAAACTATTGTAATGATTATCAATCAAAACTTTCCCCTTTTAGATCTTGGTGTGTCTGGTCAAGTAACTTATACCATAACTGGTGGCAATGGCATGTCATATTTTGACATTGATGCTACAACAGGCAATGTCACTGTTGCTGGCAATGTTGATTATGAAGTTTCTCAGGTCGGTGATTTTCCTTATGAAGTTAATGAAAGAAAAAGTAAATTTTGTTTGAATTTTGCATAAGACCATTATGAGAAAACTCTGATTTTGAATCTTAGAAGTAATAACTAGGGCTGTTAGGAAAGGGACTGACACACAGTTACAGAACTTATAAACAAGGTTTGTGTGCAAGAATAGTAGGCATCAGCTGCTGTTATGGTAGTTTCAACTTTTTGTCTTAAAAATTCTGAACAAGCTATTCCTCTCAAACCTTTTTAGATTTTAATCCAGAGAAATGTCTGCAAAAAATACCAAAATCTTGAACTTTTAAAAAGGAATATTTGTCTAAAGCATATAATTAGATATTTGGTGAAAAAAATGAAGTGATGCTGATCAAACCATATTTAATTACTGCTTAATTTTTAATATAGATAATCATACTTGTTTCTTTTGCCTGCAAACTTTTGTTGCAATGATTTGCATAGGAAAATACCTTTACATACATCATTTTCCTATTATCACCATCATTTTTGGTTATTGTGATCTAGGGTAGTCTTATCAATTTAATTATTTCATCAACCTTTATTTGTCTGCTTCTTTTTGTTATTCTTATTGCAAAACATGACTAATAGTACAAATTTCTTGTCATTCTTTCAAATACCCACAGATTTACTGGCTTTATGCTGTTGCTGCTGACAATGGACTACCTAAACTAACAACTTCATGCATTGTCAGGATCAATGTCCTGAACATGAATGACAATGATCCCATCATCACTCCAACTGAACATATTATTACTATCAAGGAAGATGTTGTTATAGGTCAAACTATTCACACTTTCACTGGAACAGATATTGATACAGCAATTGGATTTTTCACTCTAAATGATAATGATCAATATTTTCAGGTAAACCACTCTAACTTTTGAAATCAAGGATGCTACCTTTTTTTAGTTTTGTTTTTTTATTTTGTTCTGTTTTTGTTTTATTATATCAAATGAAATATGTGCATGACTCTGGGCTTAATTTTGAATATCCATAACTTGATAATGTACTGGTTGAAACTTTCATTACATCATTTAGTTGAAAAAATATATTTATCAAATAACCTGAAAAAATATTCTGTCTTTTTTCCTGACAATCAAAATGATGTCAGTCTTCAAAACAGTTTGCATGCAGTATTTACTCTAAATTCAATATAAAAACATTTGAATGATTGCCTGTTGCATTGCATAAAGTTAAATCCCTCTATCATTATTCATTTTCTAGTATCTTCAATTTTTATTGGAGATTTTTAAAGAATTCCATCTCCTGGAATGTTAATATTCACCCAAAACCCCATTTAGATAAACAGTTGCTAAGCTACCCATTTGCACATTGTTTCTTTATAATATTTCAAAATATACTTTGTGGTTAGTTGTAGTTTAAGCATTGCTAATTTTATCTTGATAGGGAAAATTGTTTAAGAGTTATAAGTCTTTAAGTCCTGGTAGGTTTTTTAAGCCTAAACCAATACATTAAAAAAAAAAATGCAGGCTCATTTTACGGTTTTAGAAATGCAGTAGGTCAAGAGCTCAGTCATTTGAAATACCTGTATGAGGAATGAGATTCTTCTGGTTTTATCTCCTTTGTCTAAACTAATTGTGGAAATCTTTCATCAAAAGGTTAACTACTGTGTCTTTCATTAGTCTTTGTAAGGATTGATAGACAATGATTTTTGTCCTTTGACAAAAGATGACCATATCATTAAATAATGAATGGCTATGGACTTGAATTATTTTAAAAACCTTATTTTCATAATATTTTCATTTTCAACATTTAAAAGAATATATCGTTGTTTGCTAGCCAGTTTTATTTATCTGTCAGTTATATTTTGTGTTTCTTTCCATAATTTTCAGCTAATTTTAGTGAATATGTCTGAGAACTGGACTATTGCAACACTTGTTTTCAAAATTTCACATTCAGCATGAGCTGGATCTTTAAGATAATTTAAATAGAATTTTAACAGTTTTTTTTCTTTTTTTTCCACAGATAGATGCAGCTAGTGGCACTGTTAAAACAAAAGCTTACCTTGATAGGGAAACAATTGACCAGTAAGAAATCTATACTTTATAGATAGAACTTTTGGTTTATTCCTTTGAAAATAAAAAAAGTTAAATCCATGTTTTCAAGAGAAACCAGTCTAACTGTGTTTGTTTGCAAGAGTTATAAACCTTGCTGGGGTCAATATTTTATTTGCTTGTCAAATTTATAGAAGACATTATCTCTTCCAATTATGATAACTATTAGAGAAAATGTATAGACAAAGCACCGAGATGAGTCGCAACCATAGAAAGCGAAATGAGATGAGCTTACAAGGCAAGTTTCAGCCTTTCTTTTTTTTTCCTTTCTTTCTATGGTTTTGACTCACCTTGACACTGTGTCAATAGCCTACCATTTTCTTTTTTGTCATCTATTTCCAGGGCCAGCTTTTACTTTATTCTTCATTTGCTTAAAATTATGGCATGATTTTGTTGTTATTATCCTTATATAAAGAATAACATTCCATACATTTATCTTCAATACCCCCATGCTTTCTTTCTTTATAAGTGCTTAAGATAAATAAAAGACCAAGTAAAGCCAAAAAATGCAACTGTTGAGCATTTATTTTTACTAAGAATAAAAAGATTATTTTGGATTCTTATTCAATCACTACTTTTTAAAATGCAGTAGGTTAACAGCCACATCATCTGAAAAACCTCTATGCTGAATAACATTCATGAGATTTGCTATACCCATTTTTAATTTTTCAAAGTTTGTATGAATTGTTCAAATTATCACACCTTTTTTCTTTTTCTATCTGATAATTTTTTTTGCTGGTACTAATGAATGGTGTACATCAAGGTACTTAAAGTTAGCATATAGCGATCTAAGTTACCCATAATCCATCATGATTTTTAGTTTTCTTTTTATGATTAACTTCATTCTAAAAGTAGAAAACCATTTATTTTGTATAAGAATAAAAGGTACTGGTTAGGTTGTGAAAAGAAAAATTAAACTGGAATGAAAATGAGCATTAAGCATATGATGACTATAATTATTCAAAGGCTTTTGATATGTGTTTTTCTCTTTGACCTTTATTTTTTTACTTATGCAAAGGCTTTTGAGATGAGTTTTTCTCTTTCATCTTTATCTGTTTACTTATCTGCTTTAGGCACGTCATCAAAATTGCTCTGGAAGACAAGAGGACATGTGTTGATGATCATGTGCGCACATCGATGGCAACTCTAATAGTTGTGTTAGAAGACATTAATGATAACAACCCAATGATATCAGGCTTTTACACACTATCTGTCCAAGAGGATGCATCTGTTAATAAAGTTGTATTTCAACTTAATGCCACTGATCCAGATAAAGGCAGGAATGCTGAATTAGAATATTTCATTGAAGATGGGGATCCAGATAATAATTTCAAGATTGACGCTGTTGGAAATGTTCAGGTGAGTACATACATTGCGCTACTAAAGCAATATCTCACTCAGACTCAATTTTCAATGACCTTTTTATTTTTTGTTGAAAGTCAACTAGCTTGGTACATGACTCTCAAGGGGGCATTTTGCACCAAGCTTTACTGAAGCCATGAAAACTTAAAACTAAGTTGGATAAGATAAACAATCTCATGTGAAAAAAAAACATCCAATTTTCACAAAGTCGACTGTTATTACAATCTAGATCCAAGCATACAGGTCCTTCAGTTAATGATGAGTTCATTTTGGTACCATAATGTTCAATCCAACTTATCTGAATCAACCAACAACATTTGTCATGTAAACATGAAGCAATTCTGAAGTCTATGATATAGACATTTTTTGGTAGTCTCAATAAAACATTCTTATCTCACTTGTCTCTAATTGCAGTGCATTGAAACTTTGCATATGTAAAATTAAAATGTTGATCATTGAATATGTAGACTTTTGTTTCTACAATAGTTACAACACAGTTTTTGAGCACTCTGGTTTTATGCCTTTTTTTTTTCCTGCACCCGATACGTAAGGTGTAGATTACAGCATTATCATTTTTAGAATCATCAGTGGCAAAATGTTGTGTGTAACAACTGTTTTTCTGGTATAATAATGAATCATTGTTTTAATTCAAGATTGTGTGTACTTGTAATTGTCCATTGCAGGTGAATGCAGCTTTGGATAGAGAAAGAAAGGAACTGTATGCACTAACCATAAAAGTTTCTGACAAAGGGACCCCATCAAGGGCAGATAAGAAGTCTGTCACAGTTACTGTAATTGATGTCAATGATAACAGTCCAGTGTTCACCCAGAACTCATACACATTGAATGTACTTGAAAATTCTGATTTCGGCACTATAGTTGGTTCAGTGTCTGCAATTGATGTTGACACAGAAGTGAATGCTATTTTACTCTACAGTATTGATTCAGTCATTGCTGGAAACTCTTCACACTTTGCAATAGATGGAGAAACAGGACTCATCACAGTAGCCTCCTACAATATAGACAGAGAGACCCAGGCTGTGTACACCATCAAAGTCAAGGTGAAGGACACAGT
Source organism: Melibe viridis (assembly GCA_039654465.1). Classification (NCBI taxonomy): domain Eukaryota; kingdom Metazoa; phylum Mollusca; class Gastropoda; order Nudibranchia; family Dendronotidae; genus Melibe; species Melibe viridis. The sequence continues at coordinate 8,746 of JBCIKM010018540.1, forward strand.
GAATTGAAAGCAAACTTTACCTATTTATATAAAGAAAAATGTTTTGACTTTGCTTTAAAAACCAATGTTTTTTTTCAGGACTCAAATAATCTTATAGATTATTTTTAAAAATTTCAAGAGTAAGAAGTTGTTTCTTATTATTTCATCAGGCTGTTTAAGTGTACTGGAAATGGTATTTTTAGAATACAGTCCACTGCTTTTTCCTAGCCCTTTGAAAAAGAGAATATTGGACGCAGTTAATGTGAAATGAGAAAAGAAATATGACAAATATGATATGTATGAATCAGCTTTTGGTAATAAGTTCTAGATGAGCTATCTTCACAAATAGAAACTGTGTAAGAGTTAAACCTTTTTTTTTTCAATGAAAAAGTTCCCAGCAATGCAATTTTTCTTACTTTTGTGGCTTTATCTTCTCAGAGTAAGTAAAATAATGCATTATTGTTCCATTAATAAGCATGAATCTCAATGACCTTAGAATATGAATATAAATATATATATATATATATATATATATATCAATATATCTGTTGGTGCTCAATCATATAAAGTTTATCTTTGAGATTTTTCAATTTAAACAGTTTCTAATAACTGTAGACGTGTAGCTCCTACTGGTTTACTTTTTCAGGTATCTGATTCGGATGGTCGCAACACACATTCAGCCTTCACAGAGGTCAATATAAATATCGTTGATATAAATGACAACCCGCCAATTTTCAGCTCAGTTGTTTATGATGCGATTGTTGATGAAAATGTGGTTTACGATACTCCCTTCTTGACTGTGTCTGCACATGATCTTGACACTGGCATCAATGGAGCTCTGATCTATTCCATAGACAACACAACACGTGAAGGAATTTTAGCAAGTCATTATCTTCAGGTAAGGAATTTCAAATAATTTTCAAATTTTAGATGATTGTATTTTCTGCTTTATCCTTTATATAGTATTTGATTGAAAGCTCTTTTCCTTTTTTCTTCAAGACTGTATTGAAAATTGCTTTCCAAACTGTTTGGACAAGCAGTCTCAACTATCTTTAATGGGGATCATGAGAAAATTATCGACACATGGATGGGTTGCATTGCAAAACAAAGAATGATGGGCCAACCAAGCCTCATAGTATATCCAATTTTGAATGTACTTGTCGATTGTTTTTTGGCTCTTTTTCATTTAAAAACAATCTATAGCCTATTCTATACAATGAAAGATAAAGATTTTTTATAGTGAAACTTGGCCAGAGAATTCCTCACCATCAACAAATGATTTTCCTGCTTAATAATGTTTGGTAATGTTTCTTATTTGGTTTTAATTTCTTCTCATGTGAACAGATTAATACAAGCAATGGAGATATATCCTCTCTTAGAAATCTTGATTCCGAGTCCAAAAATTGTTTTAGCTTCACGGTACAAGCAATAGATAGAGGACTAGGGAACCTAAAAGGATCAGCTATTGTGACCGTCACAGTGCAGGATCACAATGATAATAGACCTGTTTTCAGGTAAGTCTTCTGCAAATTTGTTGTGTAATTTCTGTTCTGTTTATTTATACTGCTTTTTAATACATTTAATATAATCCTTTTTGGGTAACTGGGTCTTGCTTGAATGTATCTTATTTAAAAGAACCAAATAATCTTAAATTATGAGTAAATACTCATACTAAGCTTTAAACATTCTCTGGAACATCTTTCCAAATTTCAAGTTCTGCTCATCCGAGGAACTAGTTATTGCAGTATAGAGTGACAAATAAATGGAATTTACTGCTTGATATCTATCAAGCATGGAAGAATTACATTTTTTACAGGAATAGTTTTAAGCAATGATTGATGTGGATAACTTTTAAAAAATTGACAAGCTAATTCTGATTGTCATTGGTGGTAATTTGGTTTCACACTAGCTATTTGTCTAGTTTTTCTCAAATATCCTTTTAAAGTGTAAGTTTGGAAGTTCTAAAGGCATCGGTATGATTATTTTGTGATGAGATTAAATAGCCCTTGTTACATATGTGGTAAGCTGTCTTATGTTGCCATCCTTAACAATAGGGCTTTTTAGTGCATCTCAATACTGGTGTTAAAAATAAGAATACCCTCTACTTGAATTTGTCACAGTGAGATTTCCTCAAATGCTCATATTATAACACATCAGGTTGCTAAGAGGCTTTCTGAATAATTTTGGGAAAGACTTAATAGAAATAAGGAAACTACTTTTGAAAAAGATTAAAGTCATGAAGAATAACTTGAAAATGTGTGCTGGTGAAAAGGGAGCGCATGAAACTAAATATACAAAAACCTTTTGGGTGCTTTTTATAAACCTGAAATAAATTATTTGTGTGTAAATTTAAAAAGGTTGAACTTTCAAAGATTTGAAATGCTTATAAAAATTTTGTCGTGTCTTATATTGTACATCAAAGGAATTCTTCCCCAATTTTGCAATACCATACTTTCAATCAGTTCAGATGTTTATAAGCTTTTTTTTATATTTTTTAGACCAGCTGTTTACAGATCATTAGTATCATTTGATGGAACCTGTGGTCTTGATATTGCAACTCTTAGTGCTACTGATGTTGATGAGGGTGTAAATGGCCAGCTTTCTTATTCTGTCCAATGGACTGATAACTCTGATCTCATAAAAGTTGATGCAAAAACAGGTATTCCTTTTTGTCATGTCATAATTTTAGAGTAAATATTTTGAATTCGGACCAAAGAAAATGTTTGTAACAATAACCCTGAATCTTTTTTGGTAAGACACGAAGAGATACTTATTTACATCAGATGATGTTACATACAATCTGTCATAGACTTGGGCAACAAAGTAACATTTTCAAGCTTTAAATCTGCAATGATAAGAACTGGATAAATTCTATCACCAATTTGGGCTGTATTGGATATCATTCATGTTTCAATACATATGACAGGTAATAAAGATATAAGGAATTATTCCCATGTGTGCATCTGATTATCTAAGAAGTAGAACATATCATCCAATTTATTTACTGTATTGACCATCATGAATAATGATTTGTTTTAAAAAATGTCAGAGGGTATTTAAAGCTAAATGGACCTATTTAACCCTAATCTTCATATCATATCTATCAATATGAGTGATTATTGACTAATTTAGGGTGTCACCATAGCTCCTCATCTAAATGCAGCAAAAGTGATAGTGTCCTCATAAATATATAGAAATCATGTTGTAAATACTATAAATCTGTGGGACGGTTTGAATAAACAATAATATGGTTCTCACAATATTTTTTTCAACATAATTCCAATTTTATTCCCTCAGGACAAGTGAAACTCCGCAACTTGATAAAAGAAAATAATTTCTACACATACAAATTCAAAGCTAGAGATTATGGGTCCCCATCTCTTGAGAGTCTCATTCCAGCTACCTTAGAAATGTACACTTTTGTTCCTGAAAAACATGTAATTAATATGAGACTGGCACTAACCAGGTAATTCTTTATCACGTCATCAAAATTCACTAAACTGCAAATAAATTAAGCTGTGATGAAAAGAAAACTACATTCAAAGCGGGCAATTAAATCCTTCGTACTATAATTCTCTTATTTTAAAAAACTAAATAAAGGAAGGCCGATTGTGAAAATTTTTTATAGCTTTCTTTTGAGAGAAACATGACAAAAGCTTCTGTGCCTTCAGAAAACTCTAATAAAACTATCTTACTTACCATAATTCTCAGACTATAAGCTGCTCCTCACCATAAGCCGCACCCCCCAAATTTAGAGAAAAAAACAGTTTTTTCTTACATAAGCCACATTGGACTACAAGCCTCATAGCCGCGAGACACCCTTCATTGTGAACAAACAAAATGGAGACAAGGACACTGATCTGGCATGGAAGAGCTTCAGGATTTTAGAAGAGCACAATATATTATGATGTATTTCTTTTTTAAATGTAATTAAACACTGATAAGTTAGGCATCTATGAGATTTTGTTTGCCTCTTTTATTTTTGTTATGCTCTGAAATGGACAGCAAGAGCAATTAATTGCTTTCCATGTGAAAAGGGTTTGAACTGGATTATGGTGCTGTTCGGTGATATAATTCAATTCACTTGACTGTATACTTACGACTGGCATACAGTGTTTCTTCTTTCCCAAACACACTAGCTATAGTAACGGTACAGCGTTTCACCTTGCATACCCAACCAGTCTACGGAAGCTATTTTTGGCAGAACTTGACTGTCAAATCTAAAAACTCTTAGACCATTTAGCAGCATATTGCACGTTCTTGAGCAGGCAAAAATTGTAGAGTTTTCTTAATTTATTGAAATTTTCCTTTAGTTTAGGCACTAGACCAAACATGAGATCTTCAAATGTTGTAGACAAAATAAAATTTTAACACTTGGAACAACCAACTGACAAAAAAAACTAGCGTAAGCCACTCATTACTATTAGCCGCAAGGTTAACGATCGTAGAAAAAAAGTTGCAGCTTATAGTCTGAGAATTATGGTAATTACAACTTACTCCAGCGACCTTGGTTAGATGCTCATGACCTACTTCCTCCATAACCCTTTGTCCTTCATCACAATTGGCAACTTGTCTCTGGTACATCTAGTGTCTTTTTTTTTTTTAGCTGATTAAAGCATGTAAATGTAGGTTCTCAACTTGTTCTCATTCTGAGTTTGGATTCCTAAAAGATCACTTAATTTATCACCTCTTCTCGACAATAAGTGCTGAATTCTAATCTTTTGAATGATATTTTTGTTTTTATTTACGGGGTTTGACATATGGTATTCTAAATTAATATGGTCTAACTAGGATACGTTCTATGCTGCTCTAAGCATCTTTGAATACTTGCCCTTTAATTTCTCTCTTAGTGCCTCTGTCAGTGTCCATGTGCTGGAACAGCACAGTTGTACTAATTCAACAGTTGTTCTAAAAAATTTGACTTAGAAGCTTTTATGTAGATTGGATTTCCAAATATTTTTCTGTTTCTGATGTGTTAATATCATGTTACTCTAGTCTTATTATGGTTATCTACTCATAATAGAGAGTATCTAGTTTGTTTTTGTTTTTTTATGATTTTGTCCTTTAAACTATCTTCAGGTTTTTCATCCATTGCACTCTAGAGTAATTCTTTCTTTATTTTGGCAAATAAATTTTTGATTTATTAAATATTGGTTGACATAATGTGGTGGTAGAATGAAAATATTTAAATACTGCTGCATTTTTTTTTTTTTCAGAGATGACTTTGAGGCTCAAAGAGAGGATTTTCTTGCCTCCTTCCAAAAGTCACTGCGTTCTAAGTGGTACAATGCAGTGCCATTAATATGCTATGTGAAAGAATATTCTGGGACTGCTTATCCTCCAGGGACTTTAAGGTCTAACAGTAGTGTAAAAATACCCCAGATTGAGAAGTAAGTAATATATTAGCAAAATTATTGGCTGTAAAACAAGACATACTATTTTATGAATGATATGATTATTTTTGGGTTGCCTATATTCAAAATATTACAAAAATACACACAAACTCAACACAGAAAGACAAACCAATTTGCCAAGAGAAGGAATAATCAAAACAGCATTTGTTTATGTTTGTTTGGAGTGAATTTTGCCTGGGTTTTTCAGCGGAAGTTACTGTCAGTGACTCAGATTTATGACTGGGCTTGAAACTACTTTTTAGAGTGGTGGATGGCTCAGTTGATAGGCACGCTGTCAAGGCAGTAGCCATGTGATGGGTGCCATGGCATGTCCTGGGTTTAATTCCCTACTTGAACAACTATCTGGGTTTTTTTTTCACTTTTTTTTTCCTTTCTTCTTATGACTTTGACTCACCTCTGCACTATGCCTGTACATTCTTCTGTTTATTGTCATCTATTTTCTAGTACCAACTCCTCTAATCTTTATATACAACTAGCTTATGCACCTTCAAAAATAGCATTGATACTATTCTTAAGGACTGCAGATACATCCCTGACTTCTCACTAGAATCAGTGCTTCATTCATTGCAAGATCTCACAATGGATATTCTTGTATTCTTGCATTTCAAAGCCTAGTTTCAGATTCTTTCCTTTTTCAGGAAAATGTGTCATGTGATCTTAGCTCCATTATAATAGATTACTAAGGTCCCATTCTAGAAACAGTTGGTTGTTGACAAGAAAGTTGCCACTAAACAGAACCTCCTTGTGAATTAAACACAGCATTTGATATCACTTTTTTCAATTTACGGTGGTCTATTTTTGTCTTGAAAGAAATTACAGGTGAGCCAGCATGTCAACGTGTAGCATGTTGTCACAGAATGTATGCTGCACTGACCTGATAAATGTGTTGTATTTTGGTGGGTGGAACTATGCAATTTAGACAGGAGGCGGAGGGCGGGGTATACCGCAAACAGGAGCCTCATTGTGAATGAAATGTTAGATCTGTATTCGCTTGTTTGTCTTATTGAAGTTTAAGAGCTAAAATTAAGCAACCATTTTAGGCTTTTAGTGTTTGTTTTTGATACATCTTTGAGATTTAAAAAAACACAATTTTAATTTGTCAGATTGTTTATAGTCTAGTTCCAGAACCTCTGATGTTTCAAAAAATCAGGTTATGATTATTATATACAGATTACTAAGATTATTTATATTTAACTGATTAAACAATTAAATGAAACAATTTTCTCTTTTTGTCAGGCCAGTAGATGTTGGTTTCTTTATAGCTTTTGGAAATGCTGATGAAAACACCAATGGCCATCATGGACACATTCGACATCGCCGTGGTGTTTTTGGTGGTGGGGGAGACCCATTTGGAGGTGGACCTGACCCATTTGCAACTCCTGATCCAAATGCTGTAATTACAGACCCACCAGGTGGAGGAATTGGGGGCAATTTGGGTGGTGATAATAATGGCGGTCTAACTGATTTGAATAATATCCTTAATAATCAAGAAAATGGTGAGTAAAGAAATTTTTTTTTTAGCCCCCCACCCCACCCCATATCATTTATAATTTCCATAGTTTCATCATAGCTCAATTGTTTTATAATTTTGAGATTTATTGGAAAACATGAGATGGTGAGAGGTGTTGGATTTATCTGAAAGACAAGCATGTGCTAATGTACAAGATTGACATACCCTATCCTGATATTGGGTCAGAGAATGCTACAATGTTAATGTGTATTAAAACAGGGATGAATTTTTAAGACTACCTTATGTTTGTGATTCGTACCCAATGTGGTTACCAGTACAGTTTTTTAAATCTCTCAAAACGCCCAAAACTAATTAAAGAAAAAAGTGTCAACACTTAAGTAAAACCAATATTGTATTAGGGATATTGTGTATGGGATCCCCACACTAAGAATAAATAGAGGAATTAGAGAAGGTCAAATAGAATGCAGCACACTTTGTAACAAACTACTATGAGTACCTGTACATACACAAGGTAGCACAAAAACTAACATGTAAAAGTTATGGTGGATTCCACTAGATTAACAAAGGGTCAGGGCAAAAGCTAGAGCCTTTTATAAAGGTATGAATAATTTTTTGGCGATAAGATAAGAGAAGATAACCTTTATTAATCCGTCAATTGCAAATAATATGCACTATTATGCACTGCAATATTCTAACAATACCTTACCAGGAGAGGTTATAAAAACATACTAAGATCTTTTGTATTATAATATGAGCATACAAAGGGATGATATATTCATTGACCACAAGAACGCAGATACACTTACACAAAAAGATACTTCCACAGGTACACACGTGATGATTTATCCATGCAAACAAACACACACTCACACACACACACACACACACACACACACACACACACACACACACACACACACACACACAC
>JBCIKM010018651.1:0-16520 GCA_039654465.1 Melibe viridis
AAAAGCTTCAGTATAAAAGAAAAGAAACAGAAGTAGAAGAGGTACCAAGGACGCCTCCAACCTCAATTCCCCAGTGGACAGACCACAGACAAGAGTTGAAAACATCATATTCAGAGGTAATAAAAAAATAACAGAAATGGATTGTTTTGTTTTTTACAAAATTCAAATAAATTCAACCAAACCAATAAATGTATTGTCATCTTCACTTTCCACAACACGCTTCAATCAACCAATGTAAACAAACCAAACCTAAGTTAAATATCTCACGCATTTGAAAACTGATCTCCTTGACATTTCACAACCTTGAAGTTCAATTCAAGAGCGTTAGTTTGAGACAAATTTGAAGTGTTTTTATTCAGCCGTTCCAGAAAAATCAGATTTTCTAGGTAGCAGTAGTTAGCTAAGAGACACAGGGTGTAGATGACGAACACTTCGATCAGCCAAAGTAAACAACCCGAGATTGAGCTAGATATCTCGTTGACCCGGAAATAGAAGATGTCCAATAACATCGCAAGTCAAGCTGATCAGTATTCATGTTCATTTATTGATAAAACCAATCATCAACTTCAATTGCTTTCATAGCAAGTATCGAACGATAATTAGTTGACCAACTACATTCACGATACCCTCCTCTACTGACCTAGATGTAGCCTCCGGTAAAGCTAAAGCCACGGAAAGCCGGACCAGGAAAATTCGAAGAGATAGAAATCCTTCCAGGCCTAATTTTTCTGGATTTTTTTCTCCAAAATATCTGGGCTGGAAAAAAACCCGTATGCTCTGGAAAAACAGGAACCAGTTCAATTCCTGAAAGGTGTATGAAACAAAACTAATCAAGGAAAGGAAAATGAAAGAGTCACAAATATTCTAGGAAAGTCTTGATGTTCGTATTTTTTGTTTGTTTGTTTTTTTATAAAATAACGAAATGACAACAGGGGCTGCTAAGAGTGTATACATGAACAATCTGAAATAAAAATAAGGAATGGTAACTTAGTAAGTAGAGCACAACAACAGAGCGACAAGGAGTTACAGTTTAGTCATTGTTATAACATCAACAAATTTTACAACAAATCAAATGTTAAAAATAAGCCCTTAGTATGGTACACACAACATAATAAAACCAAAACCATGATCCACCAAATACCTGTTCAGAGTGAAAACAAATGGCATGCAATAATGTACAAGAAAGGGAAGAACAATATGAAAGAGCCTGACAATGATATATGAAACTGAGAAGAGAGAAAATCGAGAAGGAAAAAAAGAAATTTTAACAATATCAACTGAATAAGAAAACTTTGAAACAATGCTTTATGTCTCTCATTGTGTGTTCCATTCCACTCTTCTAATACACAAGTTGGTATTAATAACAAGATGCACTTTATCCTTCCCCTTAAAACTGTGAGAAGTATATCTCGTCCTTTTCCACAAATAAAAAGTGAAAAAAAATCACCATTCAAAACAGCTTTATGATGTTGGTATCTACGAGATTGTTAAAGAACTACAAATTATATTGGGTGAGGCAAACAAAATCTCACCAAACTTCATGGACTTCTAATCGTTCACCCACAAGCTATATCTTACTAAAATTTCAAAAAGAAGTTGAAGCCCACATTATTTGCAGCACTTCCTACGAACATGTGTTTTGGCTTGATATTAAAGTTCCTGGATATTAGAAATTCCATTTCTTTTCATTCTTACCAATTGAAATCAAAGTTAATGTATTTACCTTAAAGCTTCTGAAGAAAAAAAACATCAATAACTTTGCAATGCCTTAGGAAATAATTCAAATTTTGTATGCAAAATGGCAAGCAGATACTGCAAAAGTTTTTATCGGGAATATTGTTAAGGGAGATATTTTTTTTGTTTTACATGATCAAGTAAAAACAACATTTTTATGAAAAAAAAAAAGTCTTCAAATTTCAGCTCGGTTGCTTTTTTCCTGCCTCATCCAATACATATTCAGTCCAAGCGCTCATAAATAAATTGAGAATTTTTTCATTCCAAGAAACATCAGGTTTCACTGAGGTGACGACATGAAAAAGTAAAAGGTAACCTTTTCTATCATCAGTAGTGAGACAAAAAGAAACAAAATTAAAGAAGGAACTGCATCATAGAACCTGGTTCTCCAAAGAAACTTGTTTACATTCTCATTGGACACTCAACCTCAATCACTCAATCTCCTTCTCTGCTTGTCTCACTCTTGGCCAAAGTAACAGTCCTTTCAGCATCCATGCTCCGTAAAATCTTGAACCATTTGACATATAACTATAAATGATAGGATACAACAATGCTTATTTCACTGGAATAGTCGATCATATTTCTGATGATTCTTTGTCTATCATCACCCAAAAAAAAAAAAAGCATCTACAACTCATTCTAACAAAAACCATGGCTTTCAACTGGCTTTTTAAAAAGGAGGAATCTTTGCGGGATAAACCTTCTCTGTCTTCTTTTTAATAAGCCGCCCATAAAGTCAAACTTTTAGTTCCTTTCAAATGAACAAAGATTACTTTTTTACCTTTTTACAGCTTCTAATCCCTGTAATGTCTCTACAATCCTGGGCTGCATACAACAGTAATGCAGATACAGCAGAGGATGTAACATGTGACAGAAACGGAAATCCGCTTTATAAGGGAAAATTGAGACCAAAGAAAAATAGTTGTTATGTTTAAAATAAAACAAAAACCCATACAGAAACATGATCTACTCCAGACAAAAGAATTGAGAGGTCATAACAACTGAAAGTAACCTCTAACCTACAACCTTCCCAACATAGAGGTCATGATTCCCGGCCCTGGAATCATTCAATCAAAATCTTGTATAGAAACATTTGAAATACTACCCAACACCGTCTGCCTGCTGGAATAACATAAAACAGACAAATTCCTACAAAATCAAGAGATAAAAATATGACAATTGAGGGGTCAATTTATAGGTTCTTCTGTGTAAAAATGATAATCTTTGGGAGTGAATCAACATAGGGTGTTTTTATACAGAGATGAATGGTCTGAGATTAGATGAATATGATGACTTCACGCCTCATGGCAACCTTCACAATACCGTCCTGGTGTCCGTTGGTCTCAGGACAACCCGAGCTGCTTCTGGTTGGCCATCAGCCAGTGCTGGTAGTCCGACAACTTCTGATCAGACGGCTCCACCTGGAACAAAAAGCAATTTTTTTACATTACAGCACTGATTCTTTCTCTTGTATGTTCAAACAAGGAAAAGTATGTTCTAGAGTTTGTTTCAAGGCTTTTTTTTTTTTACAATAGACATTATATCAATGAATAATTCATTTTGAAAATTTAAGAGCTTTATTACCTGACCTGGTCTACACTATGTGACATATGTACATACAGTGGTACTCGGATACAGCGAGAGCCTCTGTTCCAGACCCAAAATCTCCTTGTTTCCAAGGTCTCGATATTCCGAATAGAAAGAAATTAAAGGAAAATACTCTATATTACATCTAAGAGTAGAGAAGAAGCTGTTGCTGGGATATAATATGTAATCGAGGTAATGAGAAAGAATAGTTCCAACAATAGACAGAAAGTTGAGAAAGAGAAAGCAAAAGAAAAAAGCAAATGTGAAATTATTGAAAATAAAACAGCAAAACAAAACTGGCCATCAATAAGCTTGCAAGCAAGACCATCTCTACCACCAAGACAATGCTCCCACAGCTTTGCCTTCAAAGAAGCATTTGACGACTGTAGACATTACTGAAGAGTAAATTTTGATAGCTGACACCAGTATATTATAATCATCCCTGTAGTATACTTATATTAGGCCTAGTACTTAGTCACCTGTTATCTCGCTTCCTACGTTCCTTGACTACTTGATTTCTTGCCTGTTATATATCTTTACTTACCTGCTATCTCTCTGTAAGCCTATCACTAACTTTGTTGTAGATGTTTCCGATGGATAGTCATTATTGTTATTGAGCAGAGTATTTCACAATTCCGGCTAGGTGTCAGACAGAAAGGGCGTGGGTTCCATTCCTACCTGGGTCAAAGAATTCACATGACGCCATAGCATGTTGAGTGTCTATTCATCGACACACAGACACACAGACACACACACACACTCACACACACACACACACACACACACACGCACATACACACATAGAGTGAGAGAGACACTGGGGACATTTTTACAGCAGATGTCGACTTGGCTTGCACCCAGCCCCATCCACAACTGCCAGTGTTTACATAGTCTCTATCCTTCATTGCTAGTGCTCTTCCCTAACCCTTTGTTACGTTGCCTACTTGAGAATCACACCAATGCACAGTGACCGGAAGTGCTTCTTTATTCAGTTCAGTCAAGGGTAGAAGGACAATAGTAATATTAGAAATTCTGTTTAATGAGAATACATCATGTTAAAAATCTCTTGCAATTCCAGAGGCTCTGATTTTGAATTCTCCATATTCCATTAATAAAATGTAGAGTTAAGAGAAAAAAATTGGAGATTTCCACATCTCTCATTATTTCCAAGTTCTCATTATTCCTGTTGTCGTTAAACAAGATGTTCTACTGTACAGTCTGTTTTAACATGAATTCTTCATTTCATGTATTACGTGTTGCACTATTTTAGCAACATAAACATTTTTGACTTCACATATTGTATCTCAAGATTGCAAGATAAAAACAACAAACATTGTGACTGTTTTTCTATTGAACTGTCACCATTTTAAAACGATGAGAGAGGAATATTCAGTAACAGATTGTAGCATGTAGAACAACTCTTTTTTTTTTTTTTTCGAACAGACCTTGGCAAAGATTAATAATTAAAAGAGTAATTTTATCTCATTTTTTTCAAAATTTAAAACATTGGGAAACAAATACATGTTGCGTTTCCCTTCATATTTATGAAACTGTGACAATATTGGATTGAACTGGATATAAGAATGACCATCTGCCTCTCTCTTTTGTCACCACTCATTAATGTATGCCAACTTATTTACTAGTTTGCTTACCACAGTTTTATCAGATCTCTCTCTCTCTCTTTAAACACACATTTTCATTCAGTACATTATTAGTAGCTAAATGCAATTTGTCTTCCTTTAGTAATCCTTGCGGAGTGACAGCACTTGGGAGGAATTCGCACTGTCATTTTCTACATTACTTCAATGCTGGGCTTGTGTTTTTTGTGAAAACAAAACAGAGCATTTTTGGAGATGGAGATGGATCCAGTGCCCTTGAAAAATGAATTATTATCAAAATTATTATAGCTATCATTATATGGTTCAATATTTCCATCTTTTAGAAACTCATGTCTCTCCTTGTTATACTCCATCCTTTCTTAGAAACTGTTCATAAGCCTTTCACGGAAGAGAATATAAAGATTGCAGAAGAATTTAATAGAAAAAAAAAGAGGAGGCTGACAACAACAAGATGGGTTTGAACATTGCTAGAAATATAAAGACAGAAGTTAGAAAGAAAAAGAAGAGTTAAAGATGCAAATCAAGAAAACTTGTTAACCAGCATGAAGAGACACAAAGTCCAATTCAAACCTTTTTCCATTCATCAATACAAAATATCCGGTAGGAGTCGTTTGAGTATTTCCCTACACCGTGCAGCTCAATAGGATAAGACCATTTCTTGTGTAAAAATTCATCTGAAAAAATAAATCAAAGGGAGGAAAAACATTGATTTTTGACCAGATGAAATCTTTCCATATACAACTAAGATCATTCATGTGCAACCATTTTAAAGTTTCCCACTGACGATTTCTGTCAGATTTTCAGTACGAGGCCACTCATATTTCAAAAATGTTCTCTCAATTCTTGGCTATTCTTTTATCAACACAATAGAATTTTATCTGTGAAATATTATTTATATATGAAAACATTTTTTTTTTCAGCAAGTTTACAATGATTATTTAAAGTGGCAAATAAACATTCATCATTCAAAAGCATTTTTTGTTTTTTTGTTTATTGGAGGTTTTATAGACCCAAGACTCACATGGAGGAGCCCAGTGGAAAGTAAGATGATAGAAATAGTTCAAAGGGGGAACAGATCAAACCACGAACAGCAGAGAGATGATTTTACACAAAAGAATAAACATCATCTCTCAAAAACATATCAACACCAAACAGAGATGATTTACAATGACATAAAATATCCTCTCTTACAAAAATATGCAATGGCCATCACCCATAACAGCATTATGGCCGAGGAAGACCCAGGCTCTTACCCTTTGTAAACTAAAGGCATGAAACAAGGATGAGCACTGAAAACTAAACAAGACAACAAAAACAGGATGCAATAGAAAAGGATAAAAAGTAAGATGATAGCTTCAGTATAAAGGAAAAGAAACAGAAGTAGGAGTGCCCACCGGGGACACACGCCAACCACCCGTAATTTAAAAGCAACACAATTGAAAATGAATAAAAAATAATACACAACTCATTAAAAAACACAGCAACGCTGTCTGAAATAAATTATCATATCTCTACCTAATCTCAGACAGTCAAATGGAGAGAACAAACATCAAACTCATTACATTACTCCAAGTTTGGGGCGAGGAGGCACGACTGACTCTCACCTGAAAATTTTATAACAGTGCTAGCCCTGTCATAATTATACCCAATGGGAAACAAGAGGTTGGCCATTTCCTCAAGGTTTGCTCGTCTGGCTAGCTCTGGCGTTGGCCAGCGATTTAAAAGTTTCCATAAAATTGGGATGATCTGTCGACTCAAAGGGAAATCTGGAAGAAAACAAAAGATTTTTTCACAGTCATTGACAACAAACAAAACATGCGACTCTTGGCTTGTTTAAAACCAGCAAAATAATTAAGAGATGAAAAATAAGACAAGATAGCAAAAATCTGGAGGGAAAAAGAAATATTTCTTTCATAGTTGATGAGAAAATTAATGATGCAAGATATGATTATCTCCACTTTTACCTTTTCCTGGAAAACAATTTTTGCTTCAAAAAAGGATGTCAAAATCAGCATGGGTATTTTTCTGTGTGTCACTCCAATTTGGCCAAAACGTGAAGAAATCAGTTCATGCAGGAAGCCATCGACATACATTTGAAACCAACAGAGTAATAATTTTTTTTTTTAAAGACACAAGACAAGATACATAGGTGCCAAAAGAAAATTTTGAAAAAGAAGGACCATTAGATGAGGGGGAGGGAGGTCAGTAATGTCGCATTAATTCCAATAAAGCAGCTTCAGTATGAAGAAACAAAGCTGTGGCTAGAATTCTTATCCTCAAACAAACTTAAAGTGAGATGCAAAGATAAAAGAATGAGGAGATCAAATTTTCTGTAGGGAGAAAAATAGAAGGGGTTCCGCCACAAAGAGAAATGGAGTAGGAAATGGCACTAGAAACAAATGAAAATCAATAAGAGCAATTGGTATAGACATAGTGCCAAGATGAGTCAAAGCCATAAGAAAGGAAAAAAACAGGAAGGTTGGAAGTTGTCCGAGAAAGGATTCAAACTCAGGGCCTGCCAAGGCAACCATTGCCTGGCGAGCCTATCTATAGAGTCATCCGCCACTTCAGGAACCATAACTGATTATTGGTCATCTCTAATTACGTTCCTGACCAACAACAACTGGGGCTTGCCATCACTCTGAGCAGGCACCATCAAAAGAGACGTATGGACAGCCTATGCTCCAAATGGAGCCAAAGAGATTGAGTCAAATGATATATTTCGTGCCTACACACAGAACTTTCCCACAACCCAAGCCACCCATGGGCAAAACACCCATCATGCCCGCCACCTACCAGTTTGCTTCTCCAGCAGGATGGTCCCAACAAGTAGCTTCCAGGGGTCATGGGATAGCGACTCTTGCACCAGGCAGAACGGGGAATGGGGAGGCACCCACTTCTCTTCTCTTTTAGAGCTGGGGCGCGTTGTTATAATCGGGGCAAAAGTAGCTTTCTTCTTGGACTTTCCAGTCTTGACCCTTGACACTAAGACAATAAAATAAAACGACAATTAGGAACTTCATACAGTTTCCAGAGCAGAGAAGCAAAAGAGAGAGAAAATAACAATTCAAAAACATTCTAAAATTCTATTTCTATGACAGAGAGACTTTACACAAAGGTCTTTCTGCTTTGAAGCATTACCCCACAGTGCTGATATTAGGGTCAATAACTTAATTCCACAAAAAGATTCAAGATTCAAAGTGAAAGTGAACAGAGAAGTGATTCTTAGACATGAACTTAATTCTTATGACCAGATCAATGGCAGTGTCTCTGAAAACTTAAAGGCAATTTCGGTTTCTAAGTAAACTGGATGGATAAACACACAATGACACCACAACACAAATCAAAGCCTTCCTGAAAGAACTGATTATCTCCACTTTTGGCCAAATTGGATCTTAACAAATACCCTCGCTAATTTTGACGCGCTTTTTCACAGCAAGACATTTTTTTCTCGGAAGGGAAAACAAGTGGAGATTTCCACATTTTGGCCAAATTGGAGCGAAACACATAAATACCCCAGTTAATTTTGACCAACTTTTTCACTGAAAAATTGTTTTCCAGGGAAAGGTCAAAAGTGGAGATAATCATGTCTTGCAGGGAGCCATCGAAATGCTCTCAGAAAAATATTCAATAACTGAAGTTATCTTAAAAATACTTAATGAAATGAGGGGGGTGGGGTAAGTCATTAAGAAAAAATAATAATAAAAAAAAAAAAACAGAATTCACCATTGTTGAGGATGTAGTCTGCAGTCAATTCCTCTGGAACTTTACAATACTCCCGTGCCTCGGCCAGAATCTTCTCACTGTCCAGTTCAAGGTCAGCATCCCCATCCATCTTCATGTCGTCGTCAGGCACCGTCTCCCCTGGCCGCTCATGTTCCTCATCTCCCACGGGCTCCAGCTCCTCCTTGGGCTCCGAGGCAGTGCTTCCCAGCTGCCTCTGATAATCCTCCCACGATAATTCCTCCTTGGGATCCTCTTCTTTGCTTGGCAATGGCGCTACTGCTGCTGATGGGGCTACTGCTGCTGCTGCTGGTGCTTTCTTTTTCTTTGGAGGTCGCCCTCTTTTCCTCTTGATGACCTCTGGTCCACCTGCAGGAGCAGTGGTTGCTTCAGATAACTGGGAAGTGTCCGTTTGACTTAAAGCTGACACTTCAGCTGAAGTATCCATGACGGAGCTGTCCACATTTTCCTGAGATGTTTCATCTTGAAGCAAAGATGCTTCTGACTCAACAGGTTGCGGATGAGCAGGAGTGTCTTCAATATCTTCAGCTACACCTTCCCCTTCACTCACATCAAAGCCACCAGACGTCTGACTACTTTCTACAGGTGCAGGAGGGGGGAGAATTTTCCTTGGTCTCCCGCGCTTTTTCTTTTTCAGAGGAGGATACACGGCTTGTGTTCCTGTGCCAGGTTCTAACTCTGGACTGAAAGCAATTTGGTTTTTTCTTTTCACACCTTTCTTCTTCCCAAGACCTGTCTTTGGAGTTGATACTTGAAGCAGTGGGGATGCTTTGGTTGGTAAAGATTTCTTTTTCTTGCCTTTCTTTTTGATGACTTGAGTGAACTTCTTTTCTGCTTCCTCCATCACAAGACTGTGCTCATTTTCTTCAAAATCATACACATCATAACCCATTTCTTTTTCTCCCTCATTTGGAGCAAAATAGGACGTTATCTGGCTACTTTCTTTTTTAGTCATTCGAGCCTTGGTTAACCCTCCACCAAAGGGCATCTTGATGACCAGTTTCTGCAGAGGTGCCAGATCTTTTTCCTCACCGGAGCTTTCAGTCTGTTTGGCCTTGATTCCTTTGGCAGCAATTTTGGCATGTTTGAAAAGCGATTTCTTCTTCATGAATTGTAGCGAAGCTTTAGTCACACCCCCTCCTACTTTGGGGGCTTTAGGTGTTCTCTTCTCCTTCCCGTCCACGCCCTGGAGCTGCAAGATGCCTTTGTTCACCAAACCCGTGGCATTGAACTCATACGCATCCAGATTGACCTCCAATCCTTCTTGCGCCATAAAGTTCCTGATTTCATTCTTGGATCTGAACTTCTTTCCTTCAGGGCTTAAAATTCAGGAAAGAAGAGCAAAAGAGTAAACAAAGTAGTCCTTTTCTGAAAATTCTTATTAAAAAAGGGGAATTTATTGAGGTTATGCAAAACAAGTAGTATCTTTTATCTGTTAAAATATGTAAGTAATGGCTCCAAACCCCAACATGACCCCAAGAAAAAAAAATTGAGAATATGCCACTTATGGGATTGAAAACAATTGCCTTATCCAGTACATAACAATAATTGTCATATTCTTCAAGCACACATGCACAGTGGGGGAAATAAATTTTAAGCAGTCACTAATGAATAGCCTCCTACTCTATTCTTCTATGGTTCTCTTATGATGATTTATAATCTACCGAGACATAATACACACCTGAAATAATATATATCATATTTTCCCACAGAGACACCGCTTTGTCTCTGGACAGCTTTCACTGTCCAGCCATCTGGCAGGACAGCACTGCTCTCGACTTTGTTTTTTGGTGTGCTGAATTGGGGAGCAAGCACTGGCGCTGCTGCCGAATCAGGAATACCAGACTCCTCCGGGGCACTGGAAGCTTTTGGCTTAGCCCTAACAGCCACTTTCTTGCGTCCTTTTCCAGGTTTCTTTTGTTCTTTGACAATTGGCTTGGACATGGTGAAAACAGTTTCCGCCATTTCAATGCTGCAGTAGAAAAGTTACAAATGATCAGAGTATAATGAATGATTTCATTCTTAGAAAGATGGAATAAAAAATATCTGAAACTGAGAGAAATTACGAGATCTTATCATTTGAAGACTTCAAAAGTAAAATTATGTTTTCAACTTTGGCAGTCTTTTCTATGAGATAAGATTAAAACTACTACCTTTTGGTTTGCAAACAAAAAGAGCGACACACACAAAAAGAAGCAGTTAAAGCCGTTATGAAATTGCAAAAAAAAATGTAGAAAAGACTCAGGAAATTGCAAAGCCTTTTCCTAAAATCCACAAAAGTACTACTTACACTTTGTGAGAAGCTTTCCTCTGACGCTTCGACTCAAATGCTGAGTTTTCAGGAATTTCGTTATCAGCCACTGGTTCCATGGACACATCCAGCTGGTCTAATTCCTGGGATCCTAAGTCTGATGAATCAGCAAATAATTCCACAGGAGGTTGCGTTTCACTGCCACGTAATAAGTCACCATTGATCTGCTCGTCACTCGAGTCTGCCATGGAATCATCATTGACTGATTCTTCTTTACCAGCCTCAGCTTGAGGCTCCTCCTCCTCTTCAGTGACAGACGTTTCCTCAAGTCTTGATTTCGAATCTTCCTCTGCAGTAGAAGCAGTGTCATTCAACACTAACTTGTCTTCTCTCTCTTCGTCTTCCTCATCGTCAATAGAATCGTCGTGTGATTTTGACAATTCATTATCTTCATCATTTTCTACAGCACTGTTTCCCTCAACTTCTTGACTAGAGCTTTCATGTTCACCAAAGTCCTTGCTTTCTTCTAAAGAATCAATGGTCTCTGACTCAATGTTATGCGATGAGTCTTCCATAGACTCGTTCTGTTCAGCAACAGATACCTCTGCTGATTCCGGAGATTCCTGCTTTTCCGACGCATCTGTTTCATTCAGGGCTTGTAAGGCAGAGAGATTTGAGGTAGAATCAAACTCCACACTCATGTTTGGGACTGCTTCAACTGCAACATGGGATTCTGCTTCCTCAGCCGCTTCCATTTTGTAGCAGGAATGTTATACAGCTTGATAAAATCTGCCAAAATAAAATAAAACAACGCTGTCAATGTGAATATTTTATACAAAAAATAAACCTCAAAACATATAGATAAAAATAGCAGTGTTCATTAATTCTCATATTTTCAAAAACCATTAATGAGCTACTGAAACATGGTTTTAGTCCATAGGGATGGGGATTTTGCTGATTTTTCTTTTTTAAACAGCTTATTCACATTCAGTGCTTTTCGTACAAGAAAAATGAACTCCTTGCCATTTTCACAAGTTGCCATGAGACAGTTCACAACCTTGCTGACTGCAGAGTGTGTCAAAGAGAGCTTCATAGAGTTTCTTTCGGCGATCTTTCCGTCAGGTCATGTTTCCTACCCATTTAATCCCTTTCACTCTTTCCAAGAAAACGTCACAATTCTTTGCTCTATTCAAATTTGAGCTTGCTGCGGTATCTAGTGTGTAGTTTTCTCCTGTAAACAAGCCAACTCCGACACAGTGAATACCATTCCTGCAGGTCACAGATGGCATGAACGGGATTATTGCATTTGCCGCTAACAGCAAAACATTGAAGCGCTGCTATTAATACTATTCCTGCACAACATGCGTTAATTTTGGCATACTTTCAAATATCAGTCAAGAGAAAGTCATGCTATCTATATCAATGCTACACCTTGTCAAACCCTGAATGTATAAAAAGTTTTGGACACCATACTAGTTGCTATCTAGAATGGATTACAAATCGGCTGGGACCAAAGAATATGTCCTACTAAGAATATGCTGCAAGAATAGTTTACCTGCATTCAAACATGACAGGAAAATTGTTTAAATTGTGAGAAGGTTAAAATACATCAACCGGGGAGAATATTGTTCCCTGAAAAGAACCGGTGTTTGGTCAAAGGAAAGCGATGATAAGGTCCCTCTTGAATTACAACCCAAGATGAGTCAATTGGAAAATCATTAATTAATTCAGCTGTTGGCGTTCAAAGGAACAACATGGGGTTAGCCCACTGGGATGTCTTTCAAAGGGTGATTTTTTCCAAGGGCCATCAATAAAAGTAATAGATTACAAAAATAAACAAAAAAATAATTTTAAAAGTTTAGACTATTTTGTGACATCGTACTAAACATAATATAGCAATAAAGGGAGTCATCTTTTACGTGTGTTAGACTGTAATAATCGAATTTTCCAAACAGTCATTCCAAAAATAAGTTCAGGTTGGACTGTTCCAAATTAAGCTTTCAATTTATAAATCAAAAACAAAAAAATCCAGAGCAACCAAAAAGCTCATTTTGACAGCACACCGGCAATTTGCAACAATCCGTCAACCATGATCTTCTAAAAAAAATTTTCTCAATTGAAAGCTCTTCAGTAGTTGTATCCATGCTCGTTTTTTTTTTTTAATATTCATTGTTCACAATGTACAAGATGTCTCAACAGGAAGGATCTGTTCTATTTTCTAATAAAAAATTACTTTCAATCAACTCTTTGATATCACCTGCAGCAGTTCGAACACAACTATGATATCATGTTCTGCTGCTACTATGGGTCATTCCCAATTGCGTTTGCTACCATCACCTTATTTGGTGGGCCTGTGTCTATTCCAGCTCAGTGTGTAGTCATAATGTATGCTTTTTTAGGATCAGAAATGAATAATTTTGGTCACATTTTGCTTTGTTGATTTCAGTTTGTAGACATCACAGAATAAATAAACTCATTGGGTTGGAAATAAGGGTTGGGGGACTGTACCATCGCAAGGATATGGGCAGCTAAAAATGATATTCATGACTGTAGACATCCAAAAGTAAAACCACATTTCTAAAAAAATATCTAGATTATGGGATATCATATGAGGTCCACTTTCCTACTGCTTTGAAAAATCAAAATTAAAACGATACAAGAAAGATTTTGGTATATCTAAGAATTTTTACCTAAATAAAAAATCCTTTCATTTTCTACTTTCACTTTCTTTTCACGACCGTGAAAAGCACAAAGCAGTACTAAAAATAAACCAAAAATAAAAGCAATAGAAGACCACAATAAAAAAATAAATATCTCTTATCAAGTGCTTTGATAATAAACGGAAATCAAGGTCTTACAAGGGAGTGAGATCGCTTGGGCCCCGTCAAACTTTAGAAGCGACAGTGGGACGCCATTTTGAAGAAATACAAGACAGACAGGATGTTGCAAACAGTGAGACTCTGCATGCATTTAGATCCATATTTTTATGGTCCATCTTTCATTTCCTCTCATTATTCCTGCGGAAGCGGTTTGGTTGCGCCAGAAGGATGACAAAATAATATTATGAGGACGCTTGGAAGTTACATATATATTTTGTTATGTTGTTTTAAAATAAAGTATTGAAAACCGAAGGATCAATTAAGGTGTTGCTATTATTAGTATATTATATCAATATAAGTATACGGTACCGCAAAAAAAAACTACTGCATCAAAATCAGGTTTTAAGTACAATAAAACTCACAAGTAAAGGGACCTATGAAATTCCTGTTATAAACGAGTACCTCTTCTTTAAATTTATCGAGAGGCTCAGTGAAACTGTGTACTAATGCAGATGAACGTGTAACCAAAAATAAATCACACCAAATCATAAAAACCGACTCTTTTTTTTTTTTTTTGTCTCCAAGTATCTAAATCAGCAGATGGTATTTTTAAAGCATTCCCAAATCAATCCTTTTGAAAATCAATATATATATATATATATATAATATATATATATATATATATATATGTGTGTGTGTGTGTGTGTGTGTATGTATGTATGTGTGTGTGTGTGTGTGTGTGTGTATGTGTGTAGTCGCTTTATATATTAATTCATATCTTTATTTATTTTATATATTTTTATTAATATATTTATTTTATATATATTTGATTTATTTATCTACTTTATATATATTTATTTCTCTATAAATCTTCCTTCTTCTTCATTTCCCTTCCTTCTAGTTGAAGATGGGACTGTGCCCCAGTTTTCTCCATTCATCTCTTTGGCTTGCCATTACACTCATCATACCCTTCCAAGAAGACATTCCGAGTTCCTTTATCTCTCTCTCTACTGTTCTCCATGTTTGTTTGTTTATTTATTGGAGGTTTGAGGGCCCCACGACACATGAGGGTCATAAAGGTGCCCAGAGGAAAGTAAGATGAAAGAATTAGTTAAAAGAGGGAACAGATCAAACCACAAACAGCAGAGGATGATTTACACTAAAAAATAAATATCCTCTCTCAAAATACATATCGACACCACCTCCTTACAAAAATAAGTAATGGCCATCACATATAACAGCATTATGGTACAGGAAGACCCAAGATCTTTAAACACCCTTTGTTTACAAAAGTACTCAGTACGTTTAAATTGTGACCCTGCAGTCACGTACCAAAAGGCATGAAATAAGGGATGAGCACTGAGTTGCAAACAAGACAACAAAAACAGGACACCACTGAAAAGGGGAAAAAGTAAGATGAAAGCTTCAGTGTAAAAGAAAAACAGAAGTAGAAGAGCCCACCAGTGACTCCCACCAACCATCCGCTCATCTCTCCAAAGAAGAATAAGCAATAGCCATCACCTCATAACAGGATGATGGTTCAGGAAGACCCAGGATCTTTAAACCCCCTTTGTGTACAAAAGTACTCAGCGGATTTAACTTGTGACCATGCAGTTATGTACCAAAAGGCATGAAATGAGGGGTGACCACTGAGTTGCAAACAAAACAACAAAAACAGGACTCACAGAAAAGGGGAAAAAGTAAGACAATAGATTCTATTCAGTGTAACAGATAAGAAACAAAAGTAGAATAGAAGTGCCCACAAGGGACATCCACCAACAAGCTGCTGATCTACAACAATTACAACCTCACAAAATATCATCTCTCATAATAACGATAAACAATGGTCTGCACTGATCACAGTAACAGCACAATGATTCATCAAGACCACGGATCTCCAAACCCCCTCCATGTACAAAAACAATTTCAGGTCTTTCATTTGCATAGATACCTTGGGCAGCCTACATAACAACAACAAAACATATTATGGGGTCGAAAATCAGGAAAAAATATCTTTCACTTCAATCTATAACACACAGTGTCAGTGAGGAGAGAAAACAAAGGAAGAAAAAAATTATGAAACATCAACAGATTTATGATAGAAGCTTTATTCAATTCTCAGTACCTGATATACAGAGTAGCCTACAATAGTCTCATGTACAAAAATAAATTCTGTGCTCAGAGACAAGGGATACAGTGAAGTGGAGTTAAAAGAGTAATAAATAGGTATTGACTTTGTTTCTTTCAAATTTCTTACTTGTAGCAATACAATAATCAGACATGGAATGAATAGGGTTGTTTGCTTTTTTCATCATGCCTACTGTGCCAATGTATTATACACAGATATGAAAGTTTGGGTATTCAATTTCCAACTTAGAGATGTTATGCAAAACAAAGAAAGATATATCTAATCTTTAAAAAAAACAAACCCAGAAAAATTCATCATTTGATGATGAAAACTTGAAGATGAAAGAAAACAAACTCAATGGATGGATTTGCAAGAGTAATTTTGTGAGCAGTCAGCTCAAACTAAACAAACACTCAGCCTGAGGCGTGACATACGCACCATGATCTGCAAATAGAAAAGAGTAATGGAAGTTAAAAAATCAGTCAAACTGATTTTTATTTGCAGCGGAGCACGCTTACAAACCAAACTGTTATAAAGAACTGATGGTTATTAAGAATCGATTTTTAACTGATTCAGTCCCACGAGCCGGTGGGACCGGCTCATGCTTTCGCATAAATTTACCACAAGCCGGTGTGAGC